>VDFB02303710.1:0-45672 GCA_007258455.2 Sequoia sempervirens
TCTAATTATGCTTAATTGTTATTTGGCATAGGAGAAGAGCATAATTCTAAATTATATTTGCATATTATATTTGAAGATGTCATTTGATGAGTTTTGTTGTGTATTGGCTAGGGTTTCACCCTAGGTTTGAGCGCCACTACCTAGAGAAGGAGCACCTTGCTTTTGGAGGGAAATTTTGGTGTTTGATGGGAGTTAGGGTTTGATAGCATCTTCAAATTTGTAGCAGCAACATATCAGACCTAATTCACCATTGTTTGTGGAGTTATTTTTGTTGCTTATCATCATCATTTCTTAGGGTTTTTCCCTACATTTTAAAAACCATCATTTGGAGTTCTTTGAAGGGTTTTTGTGCATCAATTGTTGTCATTTTGGAGCAAAAAAAAACTAACAGACTTATTGTAGACCTAAGCGATTAGATTTGGAGTAGATCTCCTTATTGTTGAAGAGTGGAAGACATAGGGTTTCATGCCCTAATTGGAGCACTACCCTTGGGAGATCATTTCTATCAATTTCTTAGGTCATTTTCTATTGATTTTTGGTATGTACAAGCCTAATTTAAAGTTTGATTTGTAACAACAAAGATCTAATGTATTATTTGGCATGATTGGCCTATTGTTTGAAGATAACTTGCATATTTTAGAATTCTGATTTATAGCAGTAGTTGTTCAACTCATAAAATCATATTTTGTTTCATGTTTATACTTGCAATTCGATGATATTTTGGTTGGATAAGTTTCATGTTTGCAAAATAATTATAATGATTCATAATTGCTTTGTTATTACAGTCTTTGGTTGCTTTTGTGTTTGATTTCCTTGTTTGGTGCAATGAGAAAATTAGATCAAAATCTAGGGATTGAGCATAAAACAAAAATTGAGTTGTAGGTGGAGCTGGGGGGGTATTGTGTTAACCCTTGTGTGGGTTTATTCCTCTATTCTCTTGACCCAGGGGCTTGCATGCCTGTTTAGGGTCTGTTCTAGATTCATGTCTCAAAGGGAATCATTTGGGGTTAGTCCTCTGATGGATTTCTAATCTGCCTTTGGATCAAAACCTCCAACACAGGGAGCAAAGGTTTTCGATAACAATTTGTTTGCGCCGGATCAGGAAATGAATGGTTTTGGATTGTCTAGAGGACCTAAGATTACACAAAGATTAATGGATGCTTGGAAAGAATGTAAAGAGGTAAAACTAGTTATCCCAATGGAGATGTTGTTGACAATATTTTTTTTTAATAAAAGAGGGTAAAAATTTATTGAATCAGAAAAGCATTACAAAGGAGAAGGTAACTCCCAACAAAAGCACCAAAACAACCCCAAATTAAGATACACCTAAGAAGCACCTCATATCTTCCATAACCAAATCTTCAAGAACCAAAGCCAAATCTTCAGGGAGGTTGTCCCAATCCGCCACATTCCAAGTCCCCATCTGCTCAGAAGCCCACCTAGCCAAGCCATCAGCCACCTTATTCCACTCCCGAGGGACATGACAAAAAACAACAGATTCTAAGGTAGTGCCCAAAGCAACAATTTGCTTGACCACCACCGCCAACCGCCAATTCACCTCCTCAAACCGCCTCTTATTTAAAAGGTCAATAACAACCTGAGAATCCGATTCACAAACAATCCTTCTCCATCCCAGAGCACAAGCCCGTTCCAAGGCCAGGAGAATGGCAGTGGCCTCCATGAGGTTATTAGTATGCTGACCTCTATAAATAGAGAAGAAAAACACCACCACTCCTGAGCCATCTCTACCAATGCCACCAACACCAGCATGCCCAGGATTTCCTCTAGAAGAGCCATCAGTATTAATTTTCAACTCCCCCAGAGCAGGGGGACACCAGTGACCAGCCCGACTAACCTTCTCCCTCCCGCGCCCATGGCGAACAGTCCTCACAATTCCTTTCCCCCCTAGGGATAGCCCCAAAGCACTAGCAACTCCAAAATCACCAGGATCCACAGGAACAGACAAATCGCACTTAGCTGTCAAAGTTTCCTGAAGACCCCCCAAAATTCTCAACCATAACTGTCCAATCTATAGCTTTCTATCAAAAAAGATTCTTTGATTGTGTTCCAACCAAATATGCCAAATTATCAGACTAGGGCCAATAACCCAAGCAATTAAAAGAAAAGAAGTTTTAACCGAAGGAGACCCTTGACTTTCCCAAAATTCCTTCAAAGAGAACACATGTCTACATGGCATATGCCACAGATTCCACCAAAAGTGCCAAATGGCTTTTGCAAAGGAGCACTGAAAGAAAAGGTGAGAAATACACTCTTCATGACCAGCACACATAACACACATAGAAGGTCCCTGGAAACCACGCTTGCAGAGATTCTCCCAGGTAAGACATTTTCCTTGCACCACTAACCAAGAGAAGAAATTGCACTTAGGCCATGCAAACTTATTCCAAACCTTCTTCCACCAAGAGATCTCAGTACTCCCAAACAACTGCTTATCAAGGACTGCATAACCTGAAGCAACAGAGAATCTTCCTTTTGGATCAGAGTCCCAAGCCAACACATCATGCCCAGAGAGGGAACTACAAGCACGTCTCGACAAAATCTTAGCAAGCTCCTGACGGTCCTCAACTATGCCATTAGGAGGCCATTCCCTTGGGTCCTTCCACCTGAAAATAGTAGCCTGACCCAATGTTTGATGAGTTTTAAAATCAGCCACGTGACAAAAACCAACATCTGTGAAGTGTTGACACAAATTTTGCAAATGAGGATGAGAAGCCAAAATGGGAGGATATCCATCCCAAGAATCATGCCAGAAAAGAGCTTCCTTACCCTCATTACAAATCCAGAACAACCCCTGCTTGACCAACTTGGCACCCCTTTTAAGAGTGCACCAAATCATAGAACCCTTTCCTTCTAAGCTAAAGCGAGCCACATCAACACTCTCGACCTCACCAAGATACTTTGAGGTAAGGATTTTTTCCCACAACTGGTTTTGCTGAGAGCACCACCGCCAATATAGTTTCGCAGCTAGAGCTTGCCCATTCAAGTCAGTCCTGGTAGCAGGAGGAGAGATGGAGATTAGGCTCTGGTGAATAACTACTTTATGGTTTCATTTTGATTGCATGGCTAATCAAAATACGGATTTCGAGGGATCCTATTTCTATAACAAGTGGGCTTGTTTGTGAGGTGCAGCATCACGGAGCTTCAATCGGTGAAGAACTCGGAATAGGGTTCCAATTCGAGATCTTAGGTAGTTTCGATCAAATGTTGGCGAGAGGATGTTACGCATTTGGTCTTCAATGCTTGGTAAACTTGTTGGGTCTTCCATGACAAACACAATTCAAAAAGGTAATGAATTTTGCTTTCCGTATATGTGTAGAAATTGATTTAAGCGTACCATTGCAGTTCTATGGAAGTAAGTGTAGGATCATATACATGGGTGCAGCAGATAGACTATGAAACTCTACCTTTTCCGTGCCAACTTTGTCATGAATATGGACACTTGCAACACAGGTGCCCTAGGGCTAAGCCGGTGGTGACCCAATCTGCCCAAGCTCCTTGCAATCCACCTAGGGTAGATAAGGGGAAGGGGCCTATTCTAGGTGATGGTATTGGAGAGGATGGATATATCCCTATCAAAGCTCATACTAGGAATCGGGGGCAAAAGAGGACTCTGGGGGAGCGGAAGGATGATGATACTTTTAATAGGTTTGAGGTGTTGGATGATCTCAGCTAGCAGGAAGTGAATCTAAGTTTTATGAACTTGGATCAGGGAAATTTGGGGTCAGGAAAGGATGGGCCTCCTTCGGAGGCTATGCAAGGTGTGCAGGATACGAGTGTTGGGCAGATGGACATGATCAACAGTTGATTGTCTAGGTTGGGCTGGATCCTGTTATTGGAGTTTTGATGAATGGGGGAGAGGATTATCCTTTTCCCATAAAGAATGGTGCAGAAGTTGGAAAGAGCTCTTTTCCCTCTTCTCGCATGGGTATTCAGCAAAAGGAACGAAAGAAAGGGGTTGGTGAGAAGAATCCCAAGCTGGGTAGGAAAACGGATATGGAAAATATTAAATCAACTGGGGAAACTCTAGTGGAGTCAGGGGCAGTCAAGACCCTGGATTCACATTTCTTGTGTACTCAAAAATGATTGTTCTATCATGGAATGTTAGGGGCTTGAACAGTGGCCCTCAACAAAAAGTTGTTCGTGATTTGGTTAGGCATCAATCTCTGGATGTCCTTTTTCTTTAGGAAACTAAATTATCTGTGGAGAGTATGTTGAATATGGTTCCTAAGTTGTGGAAGTATGGCAAGTGTTAGTGTGTTGGAGCTCTTGGTGCATCTGGGGGGTGGCTTGCTTATGGAACCCCCAAAGGATTTTCCCTCTCTAGTGGATGTCTTCTATATCTTCTATTTCCTTGGTGGCCTCATGCTTTGTGATAGGAGAATGTATTCTCCTCTCTAATGTGTATGCACCGTTGATTATCAAGGTAAGTAGCTTCTATGGTCCCATCTTCAATTTGTTCGTAGTCTGGCTCCTTACCACCCGTGGATTCTGGCTGGGGATTTCAATGCTATCGTGGAGTTGTCTGAGAAAAGGGGTGGAATTGCTAGGTTGGAGTTTCTGCGCTGCTTCTCAGGGATAACATTTCTTATCTAAATCTTATTGATGTTCAGCCTAGTAATGGTCGTTTTACTTGGAATAATAGGAGAATTGGTGAGGACTGTGTTGCTGAAAGGCTGGATCAGTTCTTGGTCTCCTGTTATTGGGTTGGTGACTTGTGGTCTACTTCCTCTGAAATTTTGGATTGGAGGGGTTCTGACCACTGGCCTATCAAGCTTAGTATCATCTCTTCCCGGGCGCCTCGATCTCCTTCCTTCAAATTTCAGCTTATGTGGTTAAGGGACTCTACTCTTTTTGACCAAGTGGAGGTGTGGTGGAGGATAGGTAGACCTGCTTTTGGTACTGCAATGTATACTTTTGCTAAACTTCTTCAGTTTGTAAAGTATCAACTTAAAAGGTGGAATCGATGATGTTTTGGTAATATCTTTTATGATAAGGTCGCTGCTCAGGAAGAGTTGAATAATATTACGAGATGGATTCGGGAGAATGGGGCGTTAGAGGATCTTTTCAAAGAAGAGGCTAGGGCTCTGAAGGTGGTGGAGGAATGTGAATTACGAGAAGAGATATATTAGAAGCAAAAGGCACAGGTAGAATGGCTGCAGGAAGGGGACAAAAATACTGCCTTTTTCTTTAATTCTGTGAAGGCCAGGAGGCATGGTAACTCCATTTCTGTGTTGGTTAATGACAGGGGAGATTGTGTTGTCTCGTTTCAGGAAATCGCGGCTGAAGGCATCATAGTTTTTTGCAGCTTTATTCAGAGAGGATTCACAAGGGGGTTCAGTCGAGGAGGAACAGGTTCTTTCTTGTATCCCTCAGTTGGTGTCCAGGGAGGTGAATGATTATCTGATGAGGGAGATTTCTCTAGAGGAGCTGGAGGAGATTGTGTTTCAGATTAAGAGAGGGAAAGCTCCTAGCCCGGATGGTTTCCCAATAGAGTTCTTTCAAGAATTTTGGGATATCATAAAGTTGGATCTTCTGGCGGTTGTTCAGGAGTCCCGAAGGAACAAGCAGATGTTGCGTGCTCTTAATTCCACTTTTATTGCTCTCATTCCTAAGTGTGAAGGGGCAGATAGGTTAACTCAGTTTAGGCCTATCTCCCTTTGCAATGTGGCATATAAAATTATTTCAAAGTTAATGGCTGAGAGATTGAAGAAGTGGCTTAAAGTGCTGATTTCGGAGGAACAGAGTGGATTTGTTGCGGGTCGACAGATTTTGGACGGGGTTGTTATTGCTACTGAAACCATCCACTCCATGGCCAGTTCCCATGAGAAGTCAATGTTCATTAAGCTGGATATGGCTAAGGCCTATGACAGGGTTAGATGGTCCTTCCTACAAAAGATCCTTGTTGCTTTTGGATTTTGTGAAGAATGGATCCAATGGGTCATGAGTTGTATTACGTCAGTATCCTTCTCAGTACTGATAAATGGAGATCATTATGAACTTTTTGGGGCTTCTAGGGGTCTACGCCATGGGGACCCTCTCTCCCTGTACCTATTTCTTCTTGTTGTTGAAGGTCTTGGGCGCTTGTTGAAAAGAAATGTTGGGTTAGGCATCATTCAGGGTTGGCACTGGGGTGGAGATTTACCTTCGCAGTCCCATTTGCAGTTTGTTGATGATACTGCCTTGATGGGGATGGCTACTGTCAGGGAAGCTACTTTTTTGAGATAGTTGTTGGATGTTTACCTTGTGGCATCAGGGCAATTGATTAATGAGGATAAATCTTCCATCTTCTTCAATACGCCTGCCCCCATTCAGAGAAGAATTGCTAATATTTTTAGGTTTCAGATTGGGGTTCTCCCTTTTACGTATTTGGGCATTCCTATTTCTGTTGGTCGTCTTCCCAAGGGTTCTTGGCAGAATATTATTGATAAGTTCCGGGTGAAAGTCAATCATTGGACACATAGATGGTTGTCTTTTGTTGGGCGGGTCCAGCTTCTTAAGTCAGTTGTGCAAGCACTCCCTACTTACAGATGTATGCTTCAGGTGGCTCCGATGGGGTTTCTTAAGGAGTTGGATTCTCTTGAAAGACAGTTTTTATGGGTTGGATGCTTGTCGTCCTCCAAGTGGAGCCTGGTCAAGTGGGAAGATGTGTGTAGTCCAAAGCAATATGGTGGTCTGGGTCTTTGACAGTCTACATTGTTCGGAGTGGCTGTGGCGGCTAAGCTCTTCTGGAGATGGTGTGTGGAGCAAGATCAGTTGTGGGCCAGGATATTATCTTATAAGTATTTCCCTGGTATCCCTCGGCATGATCTCCTTAGGTACTCTCTTGAGGGGAAGGGTTCAATGATTTGGAGTACTCTTCAGAAGGGTGTGAAGCTCATCAAGGAAGGTTTATTTTGGATCTGCAGACGGGGTTCAGAAGCTCTTTTTTGGTCGGACTCTTGGGATGGATTCCCTCCGCTTATCTCTCAGTTTCCTCACCTGCTTCCGTTGAGCCAGAGATTTCTTGTGGCTGGTTGGTCTAGGGTGAGTGACTTCAAGTCCGTCTCCTTTTATGGCCAGTTGGAGAGGGCTTGTTGGAAGGATCCCACACAGTGGCCGGTTATGGGTGAGGAGGAAGGCGGCGCTAAGCTTAACACGATTCTTTGTAGTAGGCATTGTAGCTCTCTACTGGAAGAGGATATTCTTGCTTGGGCTCACAATCCTAAGGGGATTTACTCTGTTGCTTGTGGTTACCAGGTGTTATTGGCCCAGAAGTTGGCTAGGGTGGAGGTCCACTGGTGGAAAAGGGTGTGGAGTAAGCTATCGTGGCCCAAATGTAACTGCTTTATTTGGACTTTAGCTTGGAATAGGTGCTTAACCTGGGATAACATTCGTAAGCGTGGGTTCCAGGGGCCTTCAATTTGTGCTCTTTGTGGGAAAGAGGAAGAGGATTCCTCGCATTTGTTCTTCCGATGCTCCTTTGTTGTGCAACTTTGGCATTGGTGGTGGGAGGTTTGGAAGCAACCTTGTGTCCATGCTTCATCTCTGGTGGAGTTCTGGGATAGTATGGGAAGACCCCCCTCGATGGCTTCCTTTTTGTAGGATGTTTGGTATGTTGGACCTACGTTTCTTCTCTGGCAGATCTGGCTGGAGCGAAATCGCAGGATATTCTGCAGTGTGAAGTTGGTGGGTCAGCAGGTGTGGATGTGTATTTTAGGTATGATACAGGAGTCGGTTGTGGCTAAGAGTGAAGTGGTTTTCCCCCTGGGGAAAGGGGATTCAGAGTTGGTAGATAGATTGGGGCTTCAAGAGATACATGCCTCTTTTGCTAGTTCTAGGAGATGCAGGCATGGGAACAAGAGAGTGCAACGGATGGGTAGGTGGCTACCTCCCCCAGCTGGAGTTTTGAAGATTAATACTGATGGATCTTCTAGAGGAAATCCTGGGCCTGTTGGGATTGGTGGGGTCGGCAGGGATTCAGGGGGTTCAGTGATATTTATTTTCTCTATTCATGAGGGGGAGAAGACTGTTAATCTCATGGAGGGCTTGGCTGATTCTTTATGTTGTGGAGCGGGCCCTTGCTTTGGGATGGCAAAAGGTTATTTGTGAAGTTGATTCACAGATCTTGATTAATCTATTGAATGAAAGAAAGGTGTCTGATATTAATTGGCAGTTAGCTTCAGTTGTCCAGCGGATTCTTCAGGTTAGTTCCAGGATGGAGGCGGTTTCATTTGTTCATATCCAAGGGAATGGAATCGGGTAGTTGATTGCTTGGCTAAATGGGCTTCTGAGCATGATAATGGATGGAAGATCGAGGATTGGATGCAGGTTTCTCCTGAGTTACGTCAGGACTTGGATAGGTTCCTTGAAGAGGATAGAAGGATTCTGGAGGATAGTTGATTTTGTTTTTATTCTTGTTTTGTTGCTTCTTTTGGTTTTTGGGGCTCGCTCCCTCTATTTTGGCTGTAATGATCTCTTCTGATATTCAATAAAGTTTTTACCCCTTTTTATAAAAAATAAAAAAAAAAAATTCAAAAACTAGGGAAGAATTTAGAAGTTGGAAATCGAGATTTAGGGTAGATCCTTGGGGGTATTGCAATGGTATCGAGCCATGTATCTTGCTAGCCTGTTGGGTATATGATTCAAAAAGCTTTGGAGTTATGGCAACACATGTGATTAATGATGTAATGGTTGCCTATGATGAGTACAATACACTTCCAACATAGGTTAGGAATGAAATCATCTTGAATTAAAATTTATGAATCAACAGAAGGACAAGAAGAAAAAAAAGAAAGAGAGGAAACCAAAGAAGCATGAGCAATCATGTGTTAAACATCTTGGGTCAAATGATGCAAATTTTTATGTAGTCACAACAACAGTTGCTTACATTCATTGGTCAAATGTCACAAAACAAGAATAACATGATAAAATATGAAGATATCAAAAAATTGAGGAAAGAGACAAAAAAATTAGAAGTTATCATTGAAGAAAAGTTAGAGAAGGAAGAAGTACTTGTTTGTGACTTACAACCTACAATTAATTATGAGAAGGACAAAAATCAGTCAGTATGTAGCCCTAAAGAAGACACGTTCAAAAGTTCACTTTAGCCCTATGAGGACAAGGACAAAGGAGATTCACCTATTGAAGCTATAAATGAAGAGCACATGAAGATTGAAGAAGATACCACCATGGATATTGTCAAACTAGCCATGTTAGATTAGTTACATGTAGGTATAGGTTCTTATGATGTTTCATTAATTGAGCCTAGCATTGTTTCATCACCTTTACATCTTTTTAGCAAGGAATCAAATTATGGTTTGGGTGTCCTTAAGTTAGATTTCCCACACATATGTGAGAAATTCAAAAATTTCAGTATGTAGTGAAAAAAGTGAATTAGATAAGAGTTATTTGATATTGCAAGATTTGAAGGATCCCTCGGTGGTTAAGGAGGTTATAGTTGTGCATACTCTTTTTTTATCAGTCATTGAGGAAGATCGTGATGTAGAAGACTACTCATTATTTTGATGGAGATCCTTTGATATGGCATGATGATGACCTAGTTTTTACACATGGATGTATTGAAGAAGAGGCCATGAAGAAAGCTAATTTGGAGGTGCACATTTATGAAGATCAAATAGAAATTTTGCATGGAGATGTTGGGTCTCATAAGTCACACATTTAGAAGGACAATTGAAGGTAAATGAGGATATGACTGTTGCAACCCTAGCTCACTTTGATAATACTCTTAAGATGATGGCAGATTATAGTTGGAAGGATCAAGTGAGACACAAAGGATTTGAAGGAGGACTATTTCTTGTATACTTATAGGTACTCAAGGAAGCTTTGGTTCTGATGAAATAAAACTACCTACACCTACTTTCAGATTGAGATCATCTCCTCCAACTTGATAAGATATATTTTGATGCATTGAGAAGAAAGGAAGATGAGGTTGATAAGCTCAACTTTGAGCTTAAAGATACTATAGATTCTTTAAAGAACACTCAAATGGACCTTCAAGAATCAGAGAATCAAGTTGATGAGTTGAGCTTGGCACATTCTTCATCATCTATAGTAGAAATTCAGTCTTTTGTGGCAGCCACATCCAAAGAACAACAATTCAATGTGAAGATTGTAAATAGTGGACATGGAGATATAACTTGCAGCCATATGACAAGTAGCACACCTAGTTTTTAGTTGGAAAAATATCTCGGATCAACACTTATTGATGAACATTTAACCGTGGAAGGAGAAGTGATTAAGAGTCATGAAGACATCACACAAGGGTATGAGTTGGAGTCACCTTTTGGATCTACACTTGTGGGAGAGAATTTAGTAAAGAAAGAAGTGTTTGAGGTGCTAGAGGATACCACACAGAGGTATGACATTAGTTTTGATTTTCTCTTTTATGATGGAAGTTGTATTTCTTTGCATAACCATGAGATAGTAGTTATTTCACATGAGGATAATGGTATTAAGGGGTCTCCCAATGTTGGAATTCAAGATGTGAATGTTAAACATAAGGAATGTATTATGGATTCAAGCCACAAAGGTTATGGTTTTGTATATCATAATACAAAATATGTGAAGAAGACATAAGATATGTGTGAAGAGTGGTTACAAAAAGCTAGGAAGGCAAAGTTGTTGACTGCCCAAGCAAGACAACACTTGCAAGAGGTCAAGGAATGTTGTAACCAACTAGATCAAGTAAAGTGGCAAAGGGAGCCACACATTAGATCTCTATTTCTTCTAAGGGAAGAATGCATGATGGTGGGGCAAGCAAAGGAGAAGTCCCTTGAGAAGAGAAATCAAGAAAGGGATGTTGATTTGAATGAAGACACTATGGAAAGGTATGATAGTTGTTATGATTTTTTTATTTGGAACAAGATTCCTTCACTTTAGTATATTCAGATGATGATAGCCCTTACACATGAGAATGAGAGTGGGAAGGCTTCCCCTACCATTGGTACTCCATTGAGAGTCAAACATGAAGATTCTATGGATTTTCCAAGCATAAGATGTTCGATTTGATATGCCATGGCATGAAGGAGGCAAAGAAGATTTGAAGCATGTGGCACATGAGAAATGAGCCTTGTATGGTGGATAAGCAAGTGAAGCAATCAAGTTTGAGGTATGATTCATAATTCCTTGAGTATTTACATAGCTTTCTTCATGAGGGTGTAGTGTCACCTCTTTTGGAGAGCCATTTGAAGGCTCACAATATATACTTGGATGACATGATGGAGCACACACTTAGTGGATCAACCACTAGTATTATGCCTTCGTATGTGGATGGAGATATGGGTGATACAAATTTGGTTTGGTCTTTGATCATTCATGGAGCACTTGAAGAGTTTTCTTGTGATGATTCAGTAAGTAGCTGCTCTATTTCAAAGATTTGTGACGCATGCCATGGAGACTCTTTCATTTGTTGGGTATACTTTGGAGGTGAAGCCAAACTATGGCACAAGGTATGGAGGTATTGCTATAATGTTTATTTTTGAGTTACTACTGCTTGTGTTCTAGCTAGACTATGTCATAGGGATTAGAAGAAAGTGAGAAAATCTTGGCGTTCTTGCCCTAGTTCATGAGGATCTACTCCATACTTTGCTATGAGATGGTTGTTCTACTTTATTGCACATAGAAATCCTACAAGATACTTGGGGGAAAATAATTGTTTGGGTGTTTTGGAGAGTCTTGGATCATCTCTTCATCATTAGAGGATGGCATATGGATGATACTCCATCATCATATGACATTGGAGATGGCATTTGCACTCACTTGGGTCTGATTTTTAGTTGGGAGGTTGTTGTTATGTTATACATCAACAACCTAGGAGGGGTGATTATATATTTTCTTGTACTTGTGAGGGGTTCTCTACACATCCACTAGAGATCTACAGGGGTTGGAGAGTTGCTTGGTGTTGTTAGCACTATGAGACACTTATCTCTATTCATGTTTGTCAGCTATGATGATATAAGGATTTGGGATCCAAGCGGTGGTAAGTTTATCATTGCTTGAGGACAAGCAATCTCAAGAAGGGAGGACTGTAATGTCCCCAAATATTTGATTTGAGTCTTGAATAATTAGAAAAATAATTCTTTATGTCTCAATTATTTTTATTTGGCTTGGTGGACTTGGGAATTAATTTCCCATAATTTATTATTATTTTATGTGAAGCCAAAATATTTTTATAATTTTTCTATGAGGCTGGGTGACCCCTTTTGAGAGATAAAAGGAGGGAAAAAATATAATAATAAAATAATATTTTAATTTGTGAAAAAGTGTGCCCCATTTGGAGAATTAAAAAAATAAGCAAATTCAAATTTAAAAGGTGGAATTGGGCGCCCAAATTGGATTGGCCAAATTAGAGGGAAAATGTGAAGTTTGATATAAAATACAAGTTCATTGGAAGGCATTTGAGCATCATGCATATTATCTTCAATTTGAATCAACAACTTGTTGCAACTATTCCAAGGATGAAAACCCTTGTGAATTATGGGTGAGTTGGACAAAAACCCAATCTCATCTTGGGAAGACTTCATAACGAAGGTCTACTTGTGCTTTGCATTGCTATTTGGTGAAGGAGAAGAGCAAAATTCCAAATTAGATTTGCAAATCAAATTTGAAGAAGACATCATTTGGCGAGTTTCATTGCATATTGGCTAGGGTTTCACCCTAGGCTTGAGTGCCCCTACCTATAGAAGGAGTTCCTTGCTTTTGGAGGGCAATTTTGGTGTTTGATGGGAGTTAGGGTTTGATAACATCTTTAGATTTGTAGTAGTAGAAGATCATACCTAATTTTCCATTGTTTGTGGAGTGATTTTTGGTGCTTATCATCATAATTTCTTAGGGTTTTTCCCTACATTTTGAAAACCATCATTTGCAGTTCTTTGGAGGGTTGTTGTGCATCAATTGTTGTCATTTTGGAGTAGAAAAACCATATTAAACTTGTTGCAAACTTGAGTGATCAGATTTGGAGTAGATATCCCTATTCTTAAAGAGTGGAAGACATGGTTTCTTGCCCTAATTGGAGCGTTGACCTTGGGAGATCATTTCTATCAATTTATTGGGTCATTTACTATTGATTTTTGGTATGTATAAGCCTAATTTAAAGTTTGATTTGTAACAATAGAGATCTAATGTATTATTGGGCATGATTGGCCTATTTTTTGAATATAACTTACATATTTTAGAATTCCGATTTATAGCAGTAGTTGTTCAACTCAAAAAATCAGATTTTGTTTCATGTTTATACTTGTAATTTGATAATATTTTGGTTGGATAAATTTCATGTTTAGAAATACAATCATAAGGATTCATAATTGCTTTTTTATTGGAGTCTTTGGTTACTTTTATGTTCATTTTCCTTGTTTGATTGCAATCAAAAAATCAAATCAGAATCTAGGGTTTGAGTAGAAAATGAAAATTTAGAAAATTAGGGTAGAATTCAAAAGTTGGAAATTAGAGATTTAGGGTAGATCCCATTGGGGATATTGCACAATATGCCTAAAATTTCTTAGATAAAAACTCTCTACCATTATCTAATATTAACACCTTGATATTCTTTCTTGTTTGATTTTATACAAGTGCCTTAAATTAATTAAACTTAAAAAATACTTCATTTTTTCCCTAATAAATTACACCCAAGCATGCTTAGATTAAGGAAATTAACATAGTACCAAAAGTTACCAATTGGTTGCACGTACATAGGATGAAAAATATCATTATAGATCACTCTCAACACATCCCCTATTCTAAAACTTCTCGAGATAAATTGCACCTTATTTTTATTTCTAAACACACTTTATTGACAATATTAAAGACCAATAGAAAAATATATCATACCTTTCACCATATTATATCTCCCCAAAATTTTCAAGCCTTTTTCTCTAACATGTCCCAACTAGAAATGCCACAATAATTTTCTAATATAAACATTAATAAAGCTACAAAATATTGATGCTTACAACCTAAACAAAGTACCTTACTTCACACCTTTATCTAACACCAAATTGCCTCTAACCATTCTATATTTTCGTCAAAAGTGTCATGTACACTTGAGTAATCCATATTAGAGATAAAAAATTAATTTCTAAATAAACTTGGTATATATAAATATTGGAAAGCTTTCTCACTATCCCATCCATGAAAGACGTATTCACCTTTCCTCAACCAACAATTTGTAGAGTGATTATTCCCAAGGAAAACCTATCCTCCTTCACACTTCTTGTAATTAGAGACCTCTCCTTATGAGGTGGTGATGAGAGCCAGTTATGCTCTGTTTTATGCCATATTTTATGCCTTTTCCTATTCCTTCATATTCATTTTTATATTTCATATCATACCATTTTACCATTTTACGTTGCATATGATTAAATATGTATAAGTAGCATTTAATATTGTTTTGGGATAAAAATGTGAAATTTAATTATTGGTTGGGTTTACTAATGAGCATTGTGATTTCAAGTCTTGGAATTTAATATATTTTGCAGCATGGAGAAGAATGCAGACTTTCTATAATCTTCCTGTCACTTTTCCTCCATGTCACTCTCTATGGAAATCTCTTTCTTCTTGCCACCATCGAAATACTCAAAAACATCTTCCACTCATGTATTTTTCACCTATCGAGTTGGCTTATGTTAGACCTATCATCAAGTGGATTTTTATCATGTTTAGTCCATTGCAATTGGGTCATCTTGTTGTGTGTCTTCTCAAGGAAATCCTCTTCTAAATTGGTTGCATGTATCCACATCTGCTACCATAATGGTCAAGTCTCCATGATGGTTTGTCATCTACAATACTGCGTTATCTACTTAAATTCCTGCTTTGGCCATGTAGATATTTTATTGGTACATTTCCAGCTCAATGTACACTCTCCATCAACCATTTCAAGTGCCACTAGTGATTGAAACTAACTAGAGAAGGAAGCATGCGATGGAGAATAAGCTGTGATAAAGGATGCACTATTTGGAAGAAACTGTATTATCTTCTATTTTTATCCACTATTTTAACAAAATGGTTTTTGATTTATGGCCAGCGAATAAGGTTTCACGTGCACCAATATTTGTTGGTTGTAAGCCAAAAAAAGGCATTATGTTCCACACTATTGTTATAAAACTGATCTATATATATGTTGTGTAATATCAGCTTAGGGGTAGACTTTTATGTATGCAAATTTATGAGGAAGATTATTGTAAGAAGATTTTGACTGTATTGTTCTATGATAAATAAAAATAACATTTATATGATCATCTCAGCATAGAAAGGCACTTGTATTCCATCACCAGTCATACTGAGGAGGCAGGGCCCACTTCTTGGGACATCTGGTGATTTTTGTAGCTTAGCAGTGTGTTTTTCGTTCTTGATTGAATGTTGTTTTTTTATGTTATTCAAAAGTGTGGTTTGTTGTTTATTTCTCATGAGATTATTTTCTAGACTAATTGTTCATACTTTATATTACTTTATGATTTCCAGATTAGTTTGCTTTGGAATTTTGAGTTTAATTTCTAGAATTATTACTGTTGCTACTATTCTTGTAGTCAGGAAGTGACAGTTCCAGTCGTTGGAATCATTTTCATTTGTTGTAAGTTTATTTTCATAGTTGCATTCATAACCACTCATCTCACGACTTTCACCCCTTTGTGGCATATTGCCCCGACACCTTTCACAAGTTTACGTCCCGGATTGACACGTATAGATTGAACTAAAATTCATTATTAAACATCAAATCCATTTCACTCTTTTCCCCTGGCCTATCATTTTGGTGTCATTTTCGGGGAGAGGTGTCAAAGGCATGTTAGCTCGGTGAGTTGAGTTAGGACCATTGCGCCTCAGTGAAAATTTGTGCAACTTTCGACCTTATTTAGATGATTAACCTTGGTTTGCTTTGTTTTAAATCATATAGATGCATTGTTATATTTTGTAGGTAGATCTTAGAAGATAGTTTACCATTTATATATTATCACTAGTTGTTGTTGTGAGTCATTGATAAGAAAGAAATATTATTGAAGAAACAACACAAAAATGTGAAAAATGTTGTATTTTCAAGGTAGTGCATACATGTCAATTTTGGGAGAAAAATGCTTAAAAAATAAAGAATCCAAAGGCCACGCAAGAGGGGAAATATGCTTGGCAGTGGGGATAGTGCCCCTCGACCCTACCCTATATCGCGATAGGGAGCATGCCTTGGGCATTGCCCTGAGACCCTGCAAGGGGCATTGCCCCTTGACACCACTGGGGGCTGCCTCCCCTAGAACCCTGCTTTTGAATTTAAAAACAAAAGAAGAAATTTGTGGGGAAATCATGTCGAACCAAGGTGATGTTTCTATATCCTTTCTACCTAATGAATGCAACTTAGAATATCTTGAAATTTCATCACCATTGTCACATGCATCTACAAATCTTATTCCTATAGATGAGCAAGAACACATAATTGATGATTTTTTTAGGACAATGGATTTTTGAAAATGAATCATTTGATGAAGATTTGACCACTTTTTATTCTCTTTGTTGCAAGGAAGAAGATAAGTGCACATGCCAAGTTGACACGATAAAGGAGATAGACATTGTAAGCGAGCCTCAACAAAACAATGGTAAAAATGCACAAGTCTTCTTTGTAACTCAAGAACAACTTCATACGTCAACTAGGAAAGATCAAGGTATGGTTAATGATTTTGAAATGTCTTATGATTCAATTGGATTAAAAACACAATATGTTTCTTCAAAACAATATTTCTTCACCTAGTATATACGGTGAATGGAATAATGAAAGCTCACAACAACCACTATACCCATCAATACCATCTCCTTTATACCCATCCTACTTTATCCCACCCACTTTATATCCACAACAACTCTTACCATTTTCATTATCCTATTTATATCATCCACCAAGGGCAACCACAATGCCTAATAAAACTTTTCATAATAAGGTGGTTGAAACTGCATATAATAATGCATATTCATGGATCCCTTTACATTCTGATAATGTGCCTGGAATTGGTGAATTACAATTGAAATACATTAATGCAAGTGAGGGGTGTGATTTTAGTTTAATTGAATTAGAAGAACAATATGATCAATTGAATGGTATTTACATTAGTTCTTCTTATTTACTTGGCAAACCACAACCTTTAACATATATTCACACATATAAAGAAGCACTCCAATTTAAGCCTATTTTGATCATTGAATTAATAAGTGTGTATGCTGAAATTTATCATGCATTAATAAGTGTTATAATTCATACATCAATCATTCAAGAAACGGATGAATTGAACAATCACAACCTACAAGATATATCTTTTAATATTTTCATACTCACCCATATGGATCATT
Organism: Sequoia sempervirens; assembly: GCA_007258455.2. Classification (NCBI taxonomy): domain Eukaryota; kingdom Viridiplantae; phylum Streptophyta; class Pinopsida; order Cupressales; family Cupressaceae; genus Sequoia; species Sequoia sempervirens. Next base: position 17,338 of record VDFB02303710.1, read on the forward strand.
GGAGGCCTATAGTAAAAATGTGTATTCCTTACACACTTATTGATTTAGGCCCAATGATAATTGATTTTATGCTTAAGCACAATTAGATGGGTTTGAATGCATTAATGGACATACTAAAAAAAATTCCCTAAGGGATGAACATTCATTGAAAAGGATCAAGGTTTTAATCTATATATATCCTTTTCATTCTTAATTCTTTGAATTATCTTAAGATGACCATTCATTGAAAAGGCTAAAGGAATTATTATATCATTGTTTATATGAATTCTTTGGATTGTGCTAATGCCCTCATACTTTTGTAGCATGAAATTAAGTTTGGTTGGGGGGGGGGATCCCTTGAATTTTAGAAATATTTGGTTGATTTTTAATCATGTCTTCATTCACTGTTTTATTGGTATTTCTAATGAAACTACACATGTGCGCTTTGGACCAAATCAAGGTATGACTTCTTGTGTTAATTGGAATAGAATTTATATTTTGTCTACACAAGAATTCATTGTAATAATATTCATCGATCTTATTAGTCTCAAATATTTATTCATAGTTCTCTACCATTCATTTTCTCATAAAATAAATCAATTATAATGGTGAAGATATTAAATGGGTCATATTGCATTACTACACTTGATATTCTTGTTCTTGAGAATATGGTTGCAGGTTTCTTATCTTGGTTATCCAACGCTTTTGCACTAGTTGATGATGCTTTTGTATGTGAGCATCCAAAAACACATTTTTTGGTCTTGTTAGTTGTATGGGGAAACTCAAGTTTCTTTTGTGTTTCTCTCTTGGAGATCACAAGAGGATTAGTGGGAAAAGTGTTCAACATTCATGGATAAAAGTTCTATTTTTCACCCTTCTTAATGCTAGAACCATGTGAAAGACAACATGCAACTTGGTCTATGATATCCATTAATCTTGCAAGTAATATGTTCTTGAGCTACACATCTAAAGACAACTTGAAGACATAATCAAGGAGCTTGAATATAGATCCTCACACTCTGAGATGAGTATCCACCTACCTAAAGTTGTATGGACACATTTGACAAGTTGAGAGACTCCAATTGGTCTTTCACTATGCAACCTTGTCTTTGGTAAGGAAGTTTCATTATTTGCACTCTAGCTTTTCATACAACTTTGGGAATAGTTACAGATATCTCTCATGCTTAAGAAGAAAGGATATCATAGCTTCATGATACGTCAATACGATTTGTTTCAAGTTGGTCATCATAGAACAATGTGTCTTTCAAAGATAGCAGATATTGTGGGTAGTTATTTCAACCAAGTGAGTGGGCATGGATTCCAAAGTTCTACAGTCTAATTTTTGATATGGTTGCATGAGCTAAATGGATCAAGATTGTTTGTAGCAATTGTGTTATATGAATATGCATGGTCCCTCTTGATGAAGGCATATTTCTTGCTATTGGTCATCATTTCCAATTCCACATGCAACCGGTTTCATTAGTAACTTTCATTGAAGGGCTTCCAAAGTAATTCCATGTTTTGGATAGTATCAATTCCACATCCAAGGAGAGTATCATTTCTTTGGTCAATATATATAGTTTATAAAAAAAATTAAAAATGAAAACAGAAGGAAAAAAGCAATAACTTCTAACAATGAAAACCTTTGGGCATTGTTAGACAACTACAGTTTGAAAACCAATTCTTGGCGGATTGTAGTTGAAATAAATTCTTAGTGGTGAAAACTATTTTTACAGCACCACTAAGTGGTGAGTGATTGAAAACTAGCTTTCCAGCGGTCACTTGTCGTTATCAAAATAGAAAAAAAGAAAAAAGAAAAAAAAAGAAAAAATGCAATAATTGGTGTTCTTCCTTTGGGCTAATCCTTTTTCAAGTACACTCCAATGTTTCTATGGGTGTTTCTTTCTAGCACCTCCTATCACTCACTTGTGCAGCTATGCTCCAGTTATTGTAGTCACCATGACTTTGATCACCTATAGCAAGTGCTACACATTTAGTTGAGGTTTTATGGAAAGTGGATTCAGTTCCCATTAAGTGTGATCTATAATGCTTCCATCAAATGGAGATCTTGCATGGAGTTGTAGTGCCAGTCATAATTTTTGGTTCCTTCCTTTCTAGTAGTTCATAGTTGCTGAGTTCTTTTGGCTACCTGACCTTGGCATAATTGGATATGCAAGTTGGTAACACAATCAAATTTATTTTTCATTATTTCATCTCTTAAATTTATTGATGTTTCTTATTATAATCATTTGTGCAACATCCATACCTATTCTCTCCTTGTTTCTCGACGATGGTCAACCTTTTAAGTTGGGGGAGGTACACCATTCTTATTACCTATCTTTTCACCCATTATTTCTTGTTCCCACCCTAGCATACATTGTTTCACCCTACATAATCATTTCATCCCTTCATATTCCTTATCATTTCTTCCTTCATATTGCCTATCACTTCACCCATTTCATAGAGCTCATTAATGTGGAGACAATTTTTCATGATACCTCCCATGTATAGCATTTAAAAAAAATTGATGTTATGCAAAATGAAAAAAGAAGAGAAATTGAAATACGAAAATAGAGAAATGAAGAAAAACTCATAACATCAAGAATACTATAAGGTTGAAACATAAAGCAACAACATGAAGCTTGTTATGAAGAGATGGTGAAAAATAATTGACAGTAAATCCATTAGGCTTTCTATGAAGAGGAATTGATAGAAAAATTGATTGAAAAATGTGATGAGGTATAATAGTCAGGGGTGAAAAAGAAGGCCAAAGCTATAAATCCAAAAGGTTGCCAGTTCAAATCAAAGACCTCTCGATCATAATGATTGCACGAGGACGTGAAATATGCTAAGTTGGGGGGAATGATGAGAGCCAGTTATGCTCCATTTTATGCCATATTTTATTTCTTTTCCTATTCCTTCATATTCATTTTTATATTCCATATCATACCATTTTACCATTTTACATTGCATATGATTAAATATGTATAAGTAGCATTTAATATTGTTTTGAAATAAAAATGTGAAATTTAATTATTGGTTGGGTTTACTAATGAGCATTGTGATTTCAAGTCTTGGAAAATATATTTTGCAGCATGGAGAAGAATGCATACTTTCTATAATCTTCCTATCACTTTTCCTCCATGTCACTCTTTGGAAATCTCTTTCTTCTTGCCATCACAGAAATACTTGAAAACATCTTCCACTCATGTATTTTTCACCTATCGAGTTGGCTTATGTTAGACCTATCATCATGTGTATTTTTATCATGTTTAGTTCACTGCAATTGGGTCATCTTATTGTGTGTCTTCTTAAGGAAATACTCTTCTAAATTGGCTGCATGTATCCACATCTACTACCATGATGGTCAAGTCTCCACGATGGTTTGTCATCTACAATATTTCCTTATATACTTAAATTCCTACTTTGGCCATGTAGATATTTTTTTGGTACATTTCCAGCTCAATGTACTCTCCATCGACCATTTCAAGTGCCATTAGTGATTGAAAAAAACTAGAGAAGGAAGCATGCGATCGAGAATAAGCTGTGATAAAGGATGCACTGTTTGGAAGAAATCGTATTATCTTCTATTTTGATCCATTGTTGTAACAAAATGGTTTCTAATTTATGGCCAACGAATAAGGTTTCATGTGCAATAATATTTGTTGGTTGTAAGCCAAACAAAGCCATTCTATTCCATGCTATTGTTATAAACCCAATCTATATATATGCTACGTAATATCAGCTCAGGGGTAGACTTTTTTGTACGTAGATTTATGAGGAAGATTATTATAAGAAAATTTTGACTGTATTATTTTGTGATAAATAAAAATAGCAGTTGTATGATCATCTCAGTGTAGAAAGGCACTCATATTCCATCACCAGTCATATTGAGGAGGCAGGACCCACTTCTTGGGACGTCTGGTGATTTATGTAGCTTAGCAGCATGTTTTTCATTCTTGATTGAATGTTGTGTTTTTATGTTATTTAAAAGTGTGGTTTGTTGTTTGTTGATCATGAGATTATTTTCTAGACTAATTGTTCATACTTTATATTGCTTAATGATTTCTAGATTATTTTTCTTTGGAATTGTGAGTTTAATTTCTTAAATTATTATTGTTGGTGATGTTCCTGTCGTCAGGAAGTGATAGTTCTTGTCGCTGGAATCATTTTCATTTGTTGTAATTTTATTTTCATAGTTGCATTCATAACCACTCATCTCATGACTTTCACCCCTTTGTGGCATATTGCCTCAACACCTTTCGCATGTTTGCATCTTGGATTGACACATATAGACTGAACTGAAATTCATTATTAAACATTAAATCCATTTCACTCTTTGCCCTAGTTTTGGCCTATTAGGTGGTATTATGCACTTGAATCAATAAACCATGAATTGTCATCAATAATGTTAAAAAATATAGTTGCATCACTAATATACCCATTTATGTTAAAGGATCTATCATAATGATTATCTTTCTTCTTGGACTTATAAACCTTCTTTATGTGACATCTCTTGCCACAATTCTAACATTTCACCTTAGGCTTGGCAAGAGACTTAAACCTATCCTTATTCTTGGACTGCTTATCTCCATAACCTTTTTTCTTACCTTTAGTATCGTGAGACCTACCTTTCATAGTCAAGGTATCATTGAAGGAAACATCCATACATTATCTTATAATCTCTTCATTTAACAAGACCCTAATTACCTCTTTCATTTTAGGTAAAAAATAATTACTAGTAATTGTCATAATCAATATTTCCCATGAATCAAGTATGAAACACAATAGTCTCTGGGTTAATGATATTTTGGTTTTAGTGTGAACCATGATTCCCAACCTACAAAACACAAGAGACAATTAATAAATTAGATCAAATGCATAGTTAGAAACATGATTCCTCGATAAATTCATTTAAATTGCAGAGATATGAGATGAAGAACAAGAAACTCAAAACAAATCAAATCCTATTCTAATGCAATATAAACTCCTAATCTCTTGAGGGAATTGGTGCCAATTTGATGTGAAAATTGTGGCCCTTTCCCAACTCCAATGATGCAATGTTGATTTGATGAAGAGATTTGATCCACTTTGATGATGAAGGATCAAAGCTCCAAGATAAAATCTGCATAACCTAGCTATAGAACTTAATAAGAAGGATGAAGATTGCTCTAAATTTGAGTATAGTAAGTTTACTCAATTGGTGGATGGATAAAATGAAGGATAAGCTCTTCATTTATAGAATGCTAGGATGGATGAATGCCAAAAATGAAGTAATGTGGGACTAACATTCAACCAATGGCAAGGTGCCACTTGTCAACATTTGATAGGATGAAGGTTGAGCACATTTTGATCCATGTGCAAGTTTGAAATTTGAATTTGATGAGATGACATGTTTAGGGGGATGAAAGATGAGTTAAATGCCAAGTGGGAGACATGTAAGAGACAATGTAAGAGCCTTAAATGCTTTGTTGGATGGACAAGTCCTTTTGGGGGGAGATTTCAAATTTGAGGAATATTCCATCTTTGATGCCTTTTTTGAATGAAAATAGATGATTTATAAATCAATAAATTGATTTTCATGTGCAAGTTGCAAAATCTAAAGGATTTGAGTGATTAAGATTAGCATTGATCATGATTTGATTAATTTAAATGATGTTAGTTGATTTGACCATTTTGACTTAGATTTTAGGATTTAAATAACTCAAAATGAGAAAAGAATGATTTAGACTTAGTTAAATAAATATTTTTGATTTATTTAACCAAAGGGGGTGATGTTAGATTAAATTAGATAAATGTTTGATTTATTTAATTTAAGTAGATGAACTTTAGAGATTTAATCAAATGATATGGATTATTTAATTAAATCAAAGATAGGAAGATGAAATGACCTAGCTAATTACACAGAGATAATGATTTAATTAAATCGAGGGATTTATTTAATTAAAAGGGGAATTATGATGAATTTAATCAAATAAGGATATTCAATTAAATGGTTAGATAGAGGGATGATTAGGGATGAAGCGATGTAAAAGTAGATCAAGATCGAGTGTGCGATATCAATCTGTATATTTTCGATGTCTACATTATGTTATTGGTACATGGTCTCAACTGCCATTTTAATGTTAGTGTCATAATCAAAGTACTCATGCATTCCATATCTCTAATTTGTGTCCTTATTAATGTCAAGAATACAATCAAAATATTCTTCCTTGTCATCCTGCAATAGACTGTCATCAACTGATGTAAACCAAATATCATCAAGCGAACCGGCATGCACTTTCTCACCTTCATCCTTACTGACAACTACAGTACCTTCATCCATCAAGGTACTCACTACTGCAATACCTTCATCTACACTAAGCTTATTATTCTCACACAAATTAGTAACAACATTTTCACAAACAGAATTTTACCTCTTTCTCCACCAAAACTTTCATTCTACTCCTTTTGAATGCAATCGACATAGCTGTAACTTACATTAGTAGATCTTGATCTTCATCCCCATCCTCTTTAACTAATTTCCTAACTCCATTGACCAAGCATTTTTGGTATTATTATACCTTCCCTTCCTCTTTATTCAAAGGTTTCAATTTGTGCTTGACTCCATCTTTCATCAAATAGTAGGTATTAGCATACCCATCATGCATTGCCTTCCTATCAAACACTTAAGGTCTTCCAAATAACAAGTGAAACATCCATAGGCATAACATCACAAAAATTCATCATGATAATCACCAATCTTAAATGCGTAGTAGGCTTTATTCATTCACCAAAACCTTACGATCATCCTTGCAACCAAGCTATTTTGTATGGATGCAAGCTGCCTTCTCCTTTGTAGCGTAACTTGTTCACCATTTCTTCAGAAATAATATTATCAATGCTACCACCATCAATAATCACATTACAAACTTTATCTTCATATTTGCATTGAGTGCGAAACATGCTCTTTCTTTGGTCTAGTTCCTTCTCCTGATTCAGCTTGAGGCTCTTCTGACAACAAGGGAAAAACCCCTTTCAACATCTTCAAAATGTGATGACTAAGCATCTTCATCTATATGGGAAACTCAAGCATTTCCTTTTGGTATTTTGTTTGTCTTTCCTTGATGTTGAGGACACTCAAAGGCTCTATGTCCTTCACATTGAAAACATGTTCCTCAGAAGCCTCCTCTTCCTGGCCCTCATCCATATCTTCCTCTACCACTATAATTCTTCTCATGGGACTTGTTGGAGCTTTCACCCCTTTCATATTTTTCATCCTTTATGTCTCTAATCTATTGCTCGTCCTCTTTTTGCTGCACATAACTTTTTCTTTTCCATTTCTGCTTCTTCTTAGATTTCCTATTCAATCTTTCTTCCACCTTCAATGCAAACCGGTATGCATCCTAAATGGTGTATATTCTCATTAGTGCCAACTCTTCTTGTATGCTAGGTCACTTGTATTTTCCCCAAGATTCTTAGTTGATGAATGTTCTCTGTTGCTTGGGGTGAGGAGACATTGTGCTATTTTTGTTTGTTGTCTCCTTTGTTTTGCTGTTATGTTCTGGTTGTTGTTTTCTTTGGACTGTTTTGTTGTTTTGTTGCTAAATGATATAACTTTTTCTTTGTAAAAGGGATTGGGTCCCTTTCAAAATCCCTACTTTTCTAATAAAAAACATAATAGTAAAATGAATTTATCTTCTTCTTATATCTTGACTCTTATTGTTTCTAAATGAATCAAAATAAAATTGAAGGTGTTAAGATAATCATTATTGAGTCTCCCTCTTTCATCTTCAACAAATATGACTTCAAAGAGTTTGTTCAAGAAAATCTCAAATGAATACAAGGTTCCTATTTCTTTTAGAATGAATGAGTATAAGTTTCTTCTAATACATCTATATTGACATGAAATTTGAATCACATCAATGAATGGTAATTCTATATTTCTTATCCAATTTACTCTAGTCCTCATTAGACATGCCTATGGTTTTCACAAAAGAACTTATAACCCATTGATCTCTTTCTACTGGGAGGTTTTTTCAACTTTCAACTTTTATAACCCAAAGTACTAACCATTGAAATTCTCAATATTATACCTTGATGTGATCCCCATTAATCTAACAAAATAGTCACTCTATGTTTTCAATTAATCCTTCAAAAGATTTCATTCAAGCTAGTTATATACACATTACACCAAACCTACATGCTAGGATTTCATAATTAGTTGAGGCTTACACCACAACATAAGTAAGTATATGAATCCAAACAATATGAACCTTTCTTAGACAACACACTTTGATACCAAATTTTTATAATTAATCCTTTATGTAGACAATTGATTTATTGGGATACTATAAATTATTAAGATTATGTGATAAAAAGTAATCATGTTTTTTATATAATTTAATTAAGCAACATCAAAGGAAGCATATAGAGCAATACATGGTGCAAGTCGTATATACATATGATATAAGAATTTACGTGGAAAACCCTTATGAGAAAATCCCACCAATAAAAGGATATTTACAATAGCATTTATTAGCAAAGTTACATACAATATAATAGTCATCTTTCACATAGTCTCAATCCATGGACTAACATCATGTAACCTCCAATTAGAACTTCACACCATCATGATACAACTAATCCAAACACATCCAACATTGTCCAACCTTAGCACATTTGTATGAAATATAGGTGTAGTTGTAGAACCATTGAAGAATAAATTTAAACCATATAACTATCTAATTTCATGTAGAATATCAATATTCACACAACAATATCATGATGTAAACATGCCATACATTACATATAACATGAATTATTCATATACATGATCACCACGTGTAACAACCTAGTACCATTCACACTTGGTCAAACCTTTTTTACCTACTCTAACTATGTGGAAAATAATTTGACCAAGTAGATGAGATGTCAAAGGGATCTAATCATGCAAAATAAAATTTACATCAATATATAATTTGATAAACAATACCCTCAAGGTGGGAATGCCTATGCATCTATTACTACACAATAGAACTCATAATAGAATGTTAGTGATACATATATGCAATATAATAAAGCATGTAATATTGTGAAATATATCATAATATAATGATAATTTAAACACATACATTGGAGATAATTGAGAAATCACATGTGATAATATTGCCCCTAATTTAGGTAAATAATAAAATAATCATGTTTAAAAATTGAACAAAGCAAAGGATATAATTGCATAATAATTAGGTATGCATATAGGTAGGATATAATCATGAAAGAATGTGTAAATAAATGCCTAAATAATATGGAAAAATCATGAGATAAAGATGAACATAAAGTATATGTAAAATAATTAAAATATCAATAGGGCGTAAAAGATGTGGACATAACAAGAGTTATACCATGATAATATAGATATGGGAATGAAAAAATTCATAAGATGTAATCATAGGGTGTAAGCATGATTATGAATCATAGGATTTAAAAATGATAAGGATCACAAGACATGGAGTTACAATATGTAGACATGATTAGCAACGCAATATATAATCATAGGATCTACAAATGATCAATATCATAAGACATGAGATCATAAAATATAGATATGATAAGGATAATACTATATAATCATAGGATCTAAGCATGTTAAGGATCATCAACATGCAATCGTGATGAAGATAAACATAATAAATATAGTAGGAAAGTTACATTGTAAGCATGAAACATAAGGAATTTGGTAACATTATAAGTAGCATATAAAATAACAAGAAAAATGCCATAACTATTGTAGTAATATGGAACATAAAATGCATAAGAGACTATGAACATATAACATAGTGAGAAACATATGGATACATATATGATAAATACAAAGCATAGGAGGGTATACAAATTAATCAACAAATGTAGGAAATCATGAAAAACTAACAAATAGGCATAGACACACATATGATCTCACAATGACACATAATAAATCATACAAGTAATATAGGAAGATGACCCCCAAGTGAGAAAGAAAAGTGTAAAGCATAATATAGAAGGTGAAATGAGAATAAGGATAACTCAATAATCATGCCATAAATAATACACAAGGAAAAATGAGAATATGAAAAATATATCAATCATGGAATAAGAAAAAAATAAGTGTAAGAACACCTATAAAAGTAAATTTTGATATAAATTTATATAGATAAATAAAACATAACAATGATAAATGTCTCATGGAACATATTTGAGAGGATTATCCTCCAATAGATCATTCTTCTCCCAAAACTAACATAATATTATTCTTCTTCAACTACACAACTTCCTTCTTCAATTGCACATGTTTCCTCTTGATAGGAACTGGTATTTCTTATGGAAACAAGGTCAATATGTGGGATTATAGGATCTTCTTTCTTTACTCATTTCTCTTATTTATTTGGAGGTCATATCATAGAATTTTTTTTATTTGTGGAACTACACAAATTTTCTTTAGAATCCATGTAGTAGTACCTTTGCCATAAATTACCAATTTTTGGAATATATTATAATTATCCTTCTTAGGTGGAGCAAACAATAAAGTATGGTTGATATTATCATATACCATATGGGATTTATCTTGTTTGTTCATTTGTTCTTCTAATCTATTTTTACATATATCATAAGAAAATTCACTTTTACAAGGAGTCTCCTTGGGGTGTGTAAGTGTCCAAAATGAAACAAATCATCTTGAAATGAGGCTCATTTGGATCTTATGTCATTTTTATAATATTTTATCCTCTTCAAAATATTTAACGCATTAATATACAATAAAAGGGATAGTCTTCAAGTGTTCAAGCCATGGCCTAACAATCAATATGAAAAATATTTTCAAAGTAGGAATAACTTGACATAATCCTTCTATTTCCTTAGAACCCACCTTGGGAGCTAAAATGACATAACCTAAAATGTGAATGAATATTATATTTTTCTTATTTAGTGATACCCATGAATGAGCATGAAAAATTGGTTTCAAGTGTTAATTATTAAAAATTCTTAATTTCATGCATTAAATTGATTTATAGCATCAATGAGAATGTCATCAATAATCCTATCATGTATTTGACCTACCATAGATAATGGATTACAATTCTTGTTTTGTGGTATTTCCTCATTCAAAAAATGTGATTAATGGAGTAGCATGGGAGGAAGAAAATATGTCTCTAGACTATATTGTACCATAAAAGAATTTCTATATGAATGCATAATCAATATCGTAATCATCCACGGTAGGTATTTCCACACATATATGATCCATATCGATAGAACCATGTTCATGAGATGCATCAATGTTATTAGAATGATTAGGAAATGTACTAGTATAAATCCTCAAATTTTGATTAGGTGGAGCAACTAAATGATTTCTCCCATTATTAAATACCTTGATATGAAATGATATTATTGTTAATAGAAGCTTGTATTTTATATTTTAATGTCATGCAACCCTATGTGTGATTCTCGTTGAGTTTATGGAAGTTACAAAATCCACTCTCATTAAAATTCTTAGGTAATCCTCTAGCCAAATCTAATGGACATATATGTGGAAGAGTAATCAAACTATAGATCAATGAGCTATGAAGCATAGTTTCTTGGGGCTCTTGTAAAAGTTCCTAAAAGTATGAGGCTTAACATAAGGAATATTGGAAGTATTATCCATTTGATGCACATTTTTCTTAGTTTCCTTATAATCATTATCCTTTGAAAAAAGTATTGGAATTTTGAAAATTTGAAGGGTAAGAGAATGTATAAGAAAATTACCCATAGTTAAGGGTATTAGATGCAAGCAATTTGATCTTTGGATTGTTTAGATGAGTGCATATATATATAAAAGAAATAAAACTACTCAAATTTACCTTGTTCTTAATAGTACGAAGAAGTCCCTTAAGAAAGATAAATTTCATCTCACCATTATTAATTTGATGTTTTATTTTTCCCAAATAATGATAAATAGTTGGCAAACTAGTTGATATACTCATTACTTATTTGGGCTTATTTAGTCAAAATATTCACAATTATTTTTAAGCCCATATTAGTATTGATATGGAATCCTAATATGAATGTAGCAAATAAAATATTTGGATGGAACTTTACAAATGAGAAGGTACTATAGTGATTTCCAATATCCTAATAGGAGCTAAGAAGCTAATTCCTGGAGTTTAATCCAAAAAATTGAGGAACAAAATTCACACAACTAAAACCAAAAGCAATGCACACCAACATAGCATGTGGATATCATATGTTTGTGATTAATTCAAAATAAATAGGAAAATTATATTGTAAATAGAAACTAAGCAAATAATTCTATTTCAACAATACTTTCACAAGACTTACAATAGGTTTATAATGATGTACATATTTATAGGCTAATATATACTAGGAGCATACTTACAATTGTCATTCAAATAAATAAAATGTTAGATGACCCAAGATTATGTTTCGTGAGGTATACATAAAGAAGTCTCAAATTAGGAGACTACCTATTGGGTGGTGTGTGATTGGGTGGTGTGTGAGGTGGAATATTCATTATTTAAATATATTTAATTATATATGTGAAGATATAAACCACAGGGAAAAGATTATCCAAAGTCCTATGTGTGCTAAATACCCTTTATGCATCCTTATAAATATAAAAATGTGTTAATAAAGAAGTAGCTAACTCATTAAAATAATTTATAGATATAGGAGGAAAAGAATAGAACCACTGAATAACATAATTCTTCAAGGTTCTTAGAAACATATTAGCTAATATCCTATCCTAATATACAAAATCCAAACATAAAATAATGAAATATTGTAAATGGACATTAGAGTCTCCTCTTCCATTATATGATTGAAATTTAGGTGCAACAAAGCTACGATGCAATGGATTTGTTACAACCTTAGAGATGAGTGCCATATGATGTGGAGGCTTGTATGTGATAGAGTCTATATTATTCAACACATCATCCACTTTTTTCTTAAGGTCGGGATGAATTCTTGCAATAGTGTAGCTAGAGTATAAGTGGGAATAATAGTGGTAGGAGTATGGGAAACAATGGACAAAGTATAATAAGGATATGTATGAGGAGGTAATATCACATGCATAGAAGGAGGAATAACAATATAAAGTTGAGTAGATATATAATGAAATATGTAGCAATATGAGTTCCATAAGAATAGGGACTAGTGTTAATAGGTAGATGTGTGGGAGGATGAAATGTGAGCGGGACACTAATAATGATAAAAGTGGTGGGAACAAAAAATGTAAGAATGGAATAGATAGGGGTGAGCTAAGTATGGTGATATGAGTAATAGAGGCCATACAAGGGGTAGGTATGGAAGGAGAAGGTTTGGTATAGGATGAAATAGGAGAGGAAAATTGAAGAAGCCAATAAAGTACCAATATCATGAAGAATATCCATGCCAAATGGAGCACCCACTAATATATTATGTAAAAAAGTAGGCAATTTTTTAGGAGTTTGAGCATAATTATATCAAAACATAATTGTCCAACATGAGCAAGACCTTATTTAGATACTCATGCACCACATTCATAATTATGTTGTTATTCATGATTTCCTAGATTATTATCAAAATAAGAATAAAAACACCTCATTATCACTGCATTCCAAAATAGTCATATTAAGATTTAGATGAGTATGGATTCAAAAATAAATTTATTAGGTATTGAATGGTTTATGGCATAAACAAAAAATATGTATAAGGGAGTAAGAAAGATGAAGCGATATAAATCAATCTTTGATTTGTAAAATTAGAAAAAATAGTAAGTGATAAAATCTATAATAAAAACCTTAAAGGTGAAAATAAATGTCCAAGTAGGATGGAAAAAATCAAGGTACCATAATGAACCACAAATCTAAGAGATATATATCTATGAAACACAAATAGGAAAGAAAAATCACATTGTTAAGAACCTCAGAAAAATAATATAAATACTTTAGAAAATATCTAAGATATTTAAAATAGATCAATATCCTTGAGGTAAGGTAACACCATATAATTATCCTTATTAAAAGGAAGAGACTCCATGCTATATCTCAATATGAGATCTAGAACACACATAATAATCTTCACATCTCACATGAGATTCTTGCTTACATTATGTAATACTCAACTACCTACCACTACCACTTACCTAAACATGTGGGATAAATACTTTACTGTAGTTAACTAGTAGGATATTTTACAAAGCATTCACTCCCTAATTCTTTACTTAATACTAGCTAATAAACTATATTATTACATCCCTAGGTCTATTACATTTTGCTACTTTAAACACATTTCATATTTAAAACATGAGAAGAAGCAAACCATAAAACTCTTGTACATAAGAAAATATAATGCCATGCTTGATCATCCAACCATGCGTGTGTGATAATCATGGTGGTTTATGCTTGATTATACCTAGATCTCATCCTTGATCCATATTCATTGTGATTCAATTCCCTACCATAAGAATTCCTCATTTCTTATTGTTGTAGCTATTGCTTATGTGATGACATTGATGCATGCAATCACTCCTTTGGTTCCATGTAGATCCAAAATGATTGGATCTTTGAATCCATGTAATACCATGCCTCCATGATGACTACCTTTACGTTTTTTGCCTCTCACATTGACAAGGATACACAATGATGCATAAAGGTAGATACAGGTGATTTTTTTTAAAATATTATTTGATTCTTCACCTCTTTTTTCCACTTGTTTAGTTGGCTCATGAAATGAAATACCATTTTTCTCCCTTTTCTTCTCTTCTTGTTCTTTTGATTTTTTCCATTCTTCATTAGATTCTAAAAATTGTTATACCTTGACTTTGCTTTGTTGTTCATTATATGCATTATCTTGCAACATTGTACTTTTTCTTTCTACACCAAATCCTCATGAACTTCTTTTGCACATCAATGTTTATTATCTCCAAATATTCTAAGCAAGGATATCCAAGAATAATATCTAATCCATCCATGTCCATGACATAAAAATTGGAATAAATAAAATGTATTTATCTATTGAGAGATTTAAATCTTAAGAAAATGAATATACTTGCCCTACTATAAAGTCTTTGAGATTATTTTCTTCAATTTGTATTTTCTTTGTAAATTCTATGTCAATGAAGTTATATCTACTATTACAATTTACAAATATAATAAACTTTATTTTTTGACATGATCTATGAAATTAAAAAAAACAAAGCCTTCCTTTCCTAAAGCTAAAATGAATGTGCTCTTATCTTTAATCTCCTATACACATTTTTTTGTTTATATCATCTTTTTAATAGTCATACTTATTTTTTGCTTCTTTATCCTTATTCTTATAAACTATTATTTCTTTTGGTGTACATCTATCTAAGAAATGTTGTTCCATTGCATCTAAAGGATAATATTTTTACACAAAAAGAATTTCGTCTACTAGCTTCACCTTCTAAGAGATAACAAAATAAGTGTATCCTAGAGTGGGTACTTATAATAAGCGTTAGTGAACTTAAGCAACCATTCCATAGTGTTATTGCTTCTATTGGATTTGGGAAACCCCATTAAAACTAGGGTTTCAAAAATTATATATTTAAAAAAAATATTTTTTTACCATAGATATAAAATGAAAATAATGTATAAAGGAAGATTTAATTACTTATTTCACTTGCAAAAAATAGAATTTGATTTTTAAGCTTATTTTACAAGATTTTATTCTTTTTCAAAAGTTGCACATAATATTTTTGTCAAAAATCTAAATTGCAAGGTCAACTTCAAATTTTTATTTCTCCCTTGATATTGATTGAAATATTTAATGTGACCACTTTTATAAAACCTCTCATCAAAGTTCTCTTTCCAATGAATCCAAAAACTTGTTTTTGAGAATTACATGAGGTGCACAACCCTCTACAATAAATTCATCCCTTATTGAATAGAAAAATCCTTCCTCTTTTCCTTGAAAATAATTCTATACCAAATGTCAAGAACCTCACATTTAATAATACCAATACACCCAAAAATATCCAAGATATTCAAAATAAATAGGTACCCCTAAAATAAGGCAACACTATACATTGTTCCTTATTAAAAAGAAGCCACTCCACATTATATCTTAATATAGGATCCAAACATATATAATATTTGTTACATATCTTATATGAGTTTCTTGCCTACATTATATAAAAAAACTACATAATATTACCTCTTACCCATACATGTGAAACACAAACTTTTATTCTAATTAATTAGTGGGATGACTTCCCAATCCTTTATTTAATATTACCTAATACACTATAATATCATATTGTTAGGTGTACTACACACACTCTAGTCATATCTAAAAATAGTATAAAGCACTAAAAAAAGTGAAATCTAAAAATAATAATTTACTAGGCCAAATCTTAGGTCATTTTCAATAAATCAAGTTCACCAAAAATATAGAGGGGAAAATAACTCTATGATAAGCTAGCCTAATATAATTCAATTAAATCACATAGATAAAGTATATCTATTTTAGGGAAATGAGTTAAGACTTATGTTGATTAAATGTAGTACTTAGCTTGATAATTGATGATGGAAAAGTGTCATACTATCTATGTCAAAAATTATTTTTTCTTGGTTTAGAATTTTAGGATTCACTATAATGAAGATCACAAGCTTTATAAATTGAATGTTTTCCCTTCAAGTTCACCTACTTGTATG
Source organism: Sequoia sempervirens (assembly GCA_007258455.2). Classification (NCBI taxonomy): domain Eukaryota; kingdom Viridiplantae; phylum Streptophyta; class Pinopsida; order Cupressales; family Cupressaceae; genus Sequoia; species Sequoia sempervirens. Next base: position 33,987 of record VDFB02303710.1, read on the forward strand.
CAAAACTAATCTCTTTGTGTGCAAACTTAAACTTATACATATACTTAACACTCATAGATGTAATTAGATAAAATGTGGAGTCTAGGGATTCACTCACTTCAATCTTTAATCTTTTCTTCTTGTAAGGACAAACAATGTTTATAAATACTTTTGGAGAATATGCTAGATTGTATAGGTCATTCTCTTATGGAGAAACCTTAGTAGACCAACTTTACAATTTTGAGTGAAAGGATTCAAGACAACAAGCATGCAAGTGACAAAGGTGATGTGCTCTAATGTAAATGTTGTTAGATTCTCTTTCTTTCCTAGAACGATAGACTTTATTTATGTGCTTAGTAAGAATTCCCTAAGATGTCTTAGATTATTGCTACATTATCTCAAATGAATTTGAGTGGCCTTAAGTCAACAAATAAACACATAAATCAACATAATATGCACTAAGTTGACTCACAACTAGTGAAAATGTCAGTGAAACAAGAATTTGAATTTTGAATTTTAAAAATAAAAGATTTATCTAGATCAATAACTACATAAAATATAAATCTAATACAAAGTAATTAATCCCAAGAGACAATCTACAATGACTATTGCTACATTATCTCAAATGAATTTGAGTGGCCTTAAATCAACAACTAAACACATAAATCAACATAATGTACACTAAGTTGACTCACAACTAGTGAAAATGTGAATGAAACAAGAATTTGAATTTTGAATTTTAAAAATAAAAGATTTATCTAGATCAGTAACTACATAAAATTCAAATCTAATACAAAGTAATTAATCCCAAGAGACATTCTACAATGACAAGGAGTAGAATGTGAATGCGTTTACAAAAAAAAAATATCTTTTACCCTAAATTTGATAGTCATTTACACTTCAAAACATTAATATTTAATAATAAGTATAATATTTCCAAAAAAGCAACACATAAAAATAAAGATTGCCTCATCAACACTATCCACTTCAACATCATATTTGAATAAATTTTTGAAACTTTTTTCTAAACAAATTATTAGTAGATGTTAAGAAAAATAAACTCCTATAAAAAATATTTTATAGATTTTATTTTTTAGTAAATTTTAAAATAATTATACCAAAGATATTCCCTATATGAATCCAATCGGTTGACTTTCACAATCAATGGTCAAAATTGTATCTATGCAATGCAAGACAATAGGAACAATTGTCTCTGTGGATTTAAATTTCCACTAAATATGGTTATCTTTGTGGATTTCATGGTCAAAATTGTATTTGTGCAATGCAAGACAATAGGAACAATCATCTCCATGGATTTAAATTTCCACTAAATATGGTTGTCTTTGTGGATTTCAATTTTCGGTAGATATGGTTTAACAAAACAAAAACAACAAATGTTATGTACAATTCATACAAATCTTGAAAATTTATTAGCCCAATACCTTTTCTTGATTCAACATGCGAATGTAGATATGAAAGAGCAAGAAAATGGATTATAATCAAAAGAAGCATTTGAAGTTCAAAGTAATTTGAGGAATCCAATGACCTTCAAACATAGAAAATCATGTGTTTCTTCTTTGTGTGATAGAGATGATCAATTAATTTATTCTTTTATCAAATGCATGTTGTATAATATAATACAATATATTATTATTATATATTATATTCTATAGTAAAAACTATTAAATGCAAATACAAAATTATTATAGTTAATAATTAATATATTTTTATATGGTACAAATTAAATTAACATATAAAAGTCCAATAGTTTAACTAAACTTCAAAGAGAGAGCAAGAGAGAGGGGGAAAATAAAGAGAGATAGAGGGGAGACAATTCTATGTAGAGAGGTATATACATAAAGAGAGAGAAATTCAAAAGATAGAGAATGAGAGAGATTTAAATAGATAGACAACGGGAGAGAGAGAGAGGTAGAAAGAGATAAGAGGGGGAGATAGAGAGATAGAGACAAAGAGATATAGAGATAGAGAGATAAAGAGGGATAGAGCTATATAGAAAGTGAGAGAAATAGATGAAGATAAAGATTAAAAGAGAGAGGACTAAATAAGGGAGATAGAGCATGAGAGAGAAAAATATAAGAGATACAAATGAAAAGAGAGGTAGGGAAAAGAGAAACTAACTTTTGATTAGTTGTTTCATGCCAACAATCCAAGGATGGTATGTGTCCTTAGGGAGTTATGCTCAAGTTAGCATGTCATTTGATTAAGGATATGATAATTTACCTTTAAGACCTCTTCAATGTACCCATCACACAATATAATTTACCTCACATTATAATACACCTCTCTCTTTCTCTTGTTCACTCCATCTCTCCCCCCATTTCTTACTCTATATCTCTATCTCTTTCTCTCTTTCTCTCTCTCCCTCTCACTCCTCTCTCTTTCTATCCATATCTTTCTCTATATCTCTCTCTATCACTCTCCCTATCTCCCTATCTCTCTCCCTATCTCTATCTCTTTCCCTATCCCTCTCTATCTCTCTATATCACCCTCTATCTATATCTCTCCCTCTCTATATATTGAACTAGCTCTCCCTCTCTATATATTGAACTAGCTCTCCCTCTCTCCCCCATCTTCTTCTCTCTCCCTCTCTACATATATATATCTCTCTCTCCCCCCTCTTCTCTCTCCCTCTTCTACCTATCTCTTTCCCTCTTCCCCTTCTATCTCCCTCCTCTACCTATCCCTCTCCCTCTCCCTCTCTCCTTTCTATCTCTTCGTCCTCTACCTATCTCTATCCCTTTCTCTCCCTCCCTCTATCTCCCCCCCTCTCTATCTCTTCCCATCTCTCCCTCCCTATCCCCTTATCTATATATCTATCTCTACCTCTCTCTCTCCCTTTCTCCTCCCATACATCTCTAACTCTCTCTTTGCCATCCCATATATCTCCATCTCTCCCTATTTCCCTCTCTCTCTCTCTGACCATTTATATTAGTCTATATCTACTTCTCTTTGTTTGTCTATCTCTCTGTCTCTGTCTCTCCCTCTCCACCCTCTCTTTATATGTCCTTATACATCTACCTCTCTATCACTCTATCTCACCATCTCTTTACCCCCCCGCCCCCCGTCTCTCTCTTCCCCCCTTTATCTCTCCCTTTTTCTATCCCTATCTCTCCCTCTCTCCCTATTGCAAACACAATATGAGCCTATTGGTAATGGAGCCTGATTATCTTCCTAATTTTAAGAGATTTTGTTTTAGTTGTGTTTGGATCCTTGTAAGTGGATGCATAGTTGATTTGAAGCTATCATCCATTGCGACCTTTGTTGCACAAACTACATCATTTCATAAATGGCCTACCAATTTACCTCATGTACGTCACAAATGTATGCAAACCATAGACCAAACATCTTCTTAATTGAATTTCCCTAATTGACTTTCCACGCCTTTTCAACGTACCTATTGTACACTAAGATGCGATTACTAGTAATAAAATTTATAAAATATAAATATAAAAATTTAGATGCAAATAAATAACTTTTTACAGGTAGAATCATGATTTTTTCAAAAATAAAACTAAATAAATATATTAAAAAATAAATAAAATTTATTTGTCAAAAAATATATATAGAGTAAATAAAATAACTCCATTTTTTTTTTTCAAAATTTTAAACAATAAATAATAAATATAAATATAAAAATAATAAAAAAGCCAATAATCTAACCCAAACTAATAAATAATAAAGATGAAAATATAAAAGTCAATAGTAAAAATATCAACATATATCTTAAACGGGATCACACAAAATTCCACTTATGAACACGCTTTACAAATAAACAAAACCAGATCCAAGCCATTGCAAGGCTCTTATATTGTTGAGTTGAATTTCTTTTCTATGGTCGAAGAGGTTAGGTATTACCCTAAGATTCTCCGGAGGCCCCGTACCAAGAAAAAAAAGGATCATTTGTGGTAGATCCCATCAAAAAATTGTGACATGGCGAAACCTAGGCTTTAGGTTGCGATATGGGGAAACCTAGGCTTCAGTCAACAAACCCTATAAATTGTCTTTTTATAATCATTGCTACATATATCGCACCGAATGAGTTGAAGAGATTGAAGAGAAGCCTGGTGGGTTTAGAGAAGGATCATCTGTAGCAGGAGGACACTAGGCCTGGGACGAACGGAAAGACTTTGCACAAGCAATAACAAGAAAGAGTGCCAAGTATAGTCTTTCCGGATCCTCCCATGCCTATAGCCCTCCCTACATATCCTTCTTACTTCCATCTGCTCCGACAGATCTACTCCACAGGTATACGTACGGAAGTACTTCTTTCTGTCTTAGATTCTTTGCTTTCTAAACGGGTCTGCTTATGGGAATTAGTTATGTAATGGGTATGATTCATTTCTTGGTTTTTGCGAGAATAAAAATAAGAAAATCTAGATGGGTGTAGATCTGAGACCCTTGAGAAGTGGTATAGCACAGTTGGCTACTTTTAGTGCTGAAACCCTTTTATCCAGAAACCAGTACTTTATCAACAATATAATCGTTAATGATTATCAAAATTAAACCTCTCTCTGATCTGATAACATTTTTATATACATACATAAAAACTGTGTTTTGATCTGCTCCCTAGCTATCTATGGTGATGATTTATGTATAAGTTGTCTGCTGGGTTGTTTTGCAAGCTTTCTGATGGAGGCGTTTCATAGGTTTTCTGATGTATATTTTATGTTCTAATCGAATGATGCCATCTGAACTGTGGCCTTCTGATCTGGTTTGCATCTGTCTATTGCGATGGCTTCTGTACAATAAGATGAGGGTTTGATTGTTTCACAAACTTTCTACTGTATTTGTTGGAGGCTCTTCATAGATTTTCTCCAGTATATTCTGTCTTACAACCGAAGGATGCCATCTGATGAATCTGATGTCTTTCTTGTCAAGGAAACCTCAATGGTTCTTTATTCTTTAGTAAAGACGTTATAAGCAGATATCATCAGATTCATGATATAACCGAGTGACATCAAATTCCTTATTTCCAGGGATTTTTTTTAATTTATGTTATTTATTAGCTTGGTATATTTCTAGATTTGATTATGTAATATCGAAGATCCATCATTAGAATGAGATAACAATAAAAGAAATGAGATACTAAATTAATATATAGACTTGGAAAATTTATATCTTTAATTATGTCATTTGTTCTTCATTCACCTTATTTTCGTTGGATTCAAAACATACGACCCTACCATAGAATAGGCACACCTTCAACGTCAGCCTATTCGGTTTCTCTCATCAGAAGCTCTGTTTCTCAGGTTTTTGCGAAAGAAATAGGGTTTGGCTTTACAAAGCGATGTAAACGCTTTTTCTTCTTCTGGACTTTTGAAGAGAGAGATTGATTTTCTGCGCCAAAGACATGTCGGATATAAATATGGGGAAGATCTGCAATTAATCTACACTAATCACGGTCCACAATTTTTGGGCCGTTCCTTTTAATTTCAAGAAGTGGTTAGGGTCAGCTGTTTAAGTCCCATGATTTTTTTTGAATTAGCATCTTTATAATGCGTGACAGCTATTTTCTTATCTGCAACACTATATTTGATTTGACATTTTTTTCTTATTCTCTATTTTATCAAATTGTTTATTTTTTTTTTTCTAATTTCAGACTTTGTAAAAACTAATATAATTAATTTTAGTTTGTTTCTGTACCGATGTATTGGTGTACAGTGCATATATCATTAGAGCTCATGGCTAAGTGGAGATCAAGGTGCATACTTAAATATTGATACATCTCAAGCGGCCATTCTAGATGGATTTTACGGGTGTATTTATGCTTTCTAAATCATTAAATAATTATAGATACCTTTAGTGGGTCTGTTAGGGAACATTATGTATCATCTTTAGGGTACTATAGTAAACATGATTATCATTCCACCCTCTTTGTATCCCTTCTTCCCAATGCTATCACTATTTCTCATGATAAAATTATTTAAGGAAAATAGTGTAAATTGGAATTCTACTGTGGTTTATGGTCTGATGTATTGCAAAATGCTAGATCTTCCGTGTATCAGAGTTATTTAGCATTTCGAGTATTTATTTGGGCACAGATCTCCTCCCCTTTTTTCAAGAGCATGTTATTTACTTTTTTTATTTTTTAAAAAAATATTTAGATTGGATTCTAAATTCTTTGTGAGAATTTGGGGTAAAACAAGATGGTGCTTTTTGGCTGTAGTTTCTAAATTTTTTTTCCTCCTAATCAAGGCACTCCACTAATATAGGGATTTTCTTTGTAAACCCTAGAGTTCTCTTCTATATAAGAGAGATCTAGGGCACACTAGTGAAATAAGAAATAGAGAGTAAACAAAGTGCACATTTGAGTTTTGAATAAGTGGTGTAATTCTTTTTAGTTTTTATAAAAGAGATGTAATTTTAACAGTTAAGATTTGTGAGCGCTTGCTATTCATATTTTTAGCAGCGAGAGGGAGCCATGGAAGGATTTTAGCAGGTGTGATGCCTTTGCTTCAGCAATTGAAGTGATTTGAACCTATGAGAGGTTGTGGGGTGGTATACCCTAAGTGCTCTAGTGATTGAAGTGTTGTTCTACCCCTATGATTGGTTATTAGTTTGAGTCATTCCCAGTTGATCTGTTTGGTTTTAGCTTGTTTCAGAAGTTGAAAATATGACTAGTCTCAGTCTAGAGGGTGCTTCCAACTTTACTTCTTAGAAGTGTAGATTGCAGATGCTAATCAAGGAAGTTGATCTTTTTGTAGTTTTGGGCAGAAGTCTATTATTATCAATTTTGTTTAGTTGGCTGAACATAACTAATCACTGGTCAAAGTGAAGTGAATCATCCTAGGTTTAGTGAAAGATCAGATAATCTCTCACATTGTAGAGAAGACAATGAAAGAGATGTCAGGCTGTGAACATTTCTTGCAATATGCTACTAAAGAACAAGCTCCATGTCACATGCGTGAATTATACAGACACAATGGCTCTTTACCTTACGAAAATGACTGAACTTCAAGATCAAAATGTTGCAATAGGGGAGAAGGTGGATTGTACCCATAGCTCTAAATAGGATCTTTTCATCTTGGAACTGATTTGTTTGAGGTGTTTTCACTCATGAGAAGCTTCCCACTTTCGAGAAGCTTTAGGATGATTTTATCTAGGAGGAGACTTCACTAGAAACTATTTCTTCCTAAGTGGAAGAGAATCAGAAGGACCTAAAAATTTAGAAGATGAGGAAAGGTAGAAAGAAAGGAAAGGGCCCAAGCAAGATTAGAAGGGAAAGAAGGACCTAAAATTTTCTCATTAGGGGAAGAAAGACATGGACCATATCAAGTGTTTAAAACGTCACAAGAATGACCACTTTGCTTCTCAATGCCCTAAGAAGTGGAAGGACTTGTAGCAATAGCAAAAGAAGTTTGCAAGGAGTGCCGAAGCTCCAATAGTAGATAAAGCTTTCATCTATGCTTGAGACAACCTTCTCTATTATGTCATGTCTATCCACTAACACTATTTTTGGTGTTGGGTGGTATGCGGATAGTAGAGCATCAAGACATATGACTTCAATAAGAAGGGTTTCAATAGACTTAAATAACCAAAGGCAGGTATACATGTGAAGCTTGGAGACAATGCAACTTATAACCAAAGGCGGGTATACAAGTGAAGCTTGGAGACAATGCAACTTATTTTGTTGCAATGACAATATATGTTTCCTTCTAAATGCCTATAGTCGATATTCTTGAGCTCCATGTGGTTTAATCAAGAACATACATTCAATGCCAACCATGCCAAATCTTTAGTGATTTTTCAAGTTTGATAATCCACAAGTCATTATTAGAAATTGTAGCTAGAATCTTGGTTGTATATTGGATAGAGGAATGCAAGAGGATGATTGTTAGAAGTGATTGTTAGTTTGATTAAACATGGAGCCTTGATACATAACATTGACTTATAGTGCGAGCTTTCACACAAGAGACTTGGTCACTTACACCATGGAGCATTATCTCTTTCAAAGTATATGGTCCAAGGATTGCCAAACTTAGAGATTGAGAAGACAAGAGAGTCTTCTCAAGAGTGTCTTGCACACTTGGCAAGCATGGCTAGATTGCTTTCTCTAGTAGACCTTTTTCAGTAATTTTATTGGTTCACATTTATAATATTTTATTTAATCATGCTTCTTGTAGGAAATTGTGGATTTACTTCATGAATACCAACTATGAAGTTTATAGAAAGTTCCAAGAGTTCAAAGCTCTTGCAGAAAATCAAATAGGTAAAAAGGTTTTGAATTTAATGAAGCCTATTTCTTGAGTTCCCGTGGGTTAATTGGTAAGGCAAGGAGACTCCAAAGTTCTCGAAGGATGTAGTTTCAGAGTTATAGGGTTTTTATTATTGGCAATGAGCTATGTGGGCAATATTGATTTGATTGACACTCTTTGAAATGTTTTTTGACTTTTGGGGTGTTCTCCAAACTTCTTGGAGAGCACGTCTATTTATAGTAAGTCATTAAATTGGCTCCTATCATTCTCTTATTGCCTCAGTATCATATTGGCATGGTCGAATTTGGATTCCGATGTGTTTCAGAATTTTTGTAACTTGGGGTGGAATAATTTAATTATTCATTAAGTTATAATGTTTTATTATTATTTTTGATGACTTAAGTGTAATATCTTTTCAAAAAGGTACTTTAATTCTCCATTTGGATGCCTAGGAGGAATAAGGGGGTTTTGCCCATGATGTTTAATTTATTTTAAAATGGGAATTTGGTGGAAAAATGAGTTATTTAATTATTTTAAATTGAAGTTTTTCCCTCTCAAATTCTATATAAGGAGGCATTTGGGCTCATTGTTGGAGATGTTGAAGAAAGATAATGTTATGTTGTCGGAATGGCTTTGGTTCTTTACAATTTTTTTAGGATGAAATCCCTTGTAGATTTCTAGTATTAGAATTGTAAGATATTCCTTAGCTTCGTGATTTCAGCTAGGAGTCACCATTGGAGCTGATTGAAGTTTTTAGTTTTGGCTTTCCAGTAAGGATTATTTTGGTGTTTTTTTTAGTATTGCGAAATGCTTTGTTGAGATTTCTTTGTAGTTGCAAATTGCTAAGTGTGGGTTTCTTGAAGGTTTTTGGTAGCCGGCTGTACCATTTCTCCCTTGGAGGTTGTACCACTCAAGTGGGCATTGGAGGTTGTGCTGGAGAGGTTGGGGTATGAATAATGAGATTGATTGCAACATATTCCCAAGTGCTGGGTGACTCCCTTTGAGGCCTTTGGCAAGAGTTTAATTGCTGGCACAAATCCCAAGGCAGGTCGTACAATTGTACCTGGCCATACTATTGCATTGGAGCTGGGTGTGAGCCTCTTCTCACAGGTCACTGCTCATAGTGGACTGTCATACTGCTGGAAAAAAGCAAAATGATGTCTAGTGACCTTGGCTAGTTGTTTGGCATTGATTCTATGCATTTTGGAGTGATTCCAAGGGGTTGTGTAGTTCTAGACATGACTGATTTTGACCATCATACCTGCATTTTGTTTGTTCCTTGCTCTGTTTATTGTTGTTAATGATTGCTGAATGTGTTGGAGTTGCATAACTTCAATTAGGTCTTATCACGGCGTCCACCTTCAGCTCTTTATGAGGTATTATGTTGTAGCTTAAAGTTGGGTAACTCACTTCATCATTTAGCAATACTCTGAGTGATTCCTATTAGTTTCTTTTCATATCATCAATTTGTAACAGCAGATGCATATCTTGAATTGGGAGATTCGAATGAGCTAACATTGTAACACTGAGTGGTAATACCACCAGTGATCTGGTCTTGATATTTTTTTGTTATTCACCCCATTGCATAAGTGGCTTTTTCACTCACCCCACTACATAAGTGGCCCTTGTTACTCACCCAACTCAATAAGTGGTCTTTGGTGTTCACTCACCACTGAAAAGTGGAAGAGTTGTTTTATTTGTTGTATGCACTCACCATTGGAAAGTGGAAGAGTTGCTTTATTTGTTGTACTCACTCACCAGTAGAAAGTGGAAGAGGTTGCTTTACATTTCATTGTTGTATATGCTTTCCCATTGCAAAGTGGAAGTGCTTGGCTAACCCCACTAGATGTTACTTTCAACTGCTTCTTTTCAAGTAAATTTGTAATCCTGTACACTATATGCTGTCACCTTGCCCATGTAGGGAACTTGGTGATCCAAAAGTGGAAAGGAAAGTTGCTTAGCATTTCATTCTGTTTGAGCTAACAAGTTTCAATGTTTTTTGAGGTGATTATAACATTGATATTTGAGAATGGAGGTGAGCGCACCTCCAAGGGCTTTGATGTCTTTTTTAGAGATGCGGGGATCAAGAGAGAGCTAACTACGACTTACAACACTCAACAAACATGTCCACCATAGAGACATCAAAGGCCATGATACATGACCTAGATTTGCTTGTGTTTCTATGTGCAGAGTCATGCAGTTTTACTGTTTACATTTTGAATAGGTCACCTCATAGGTCATTTAAGGACAAGACTCAAGAGTAAGCTTTCACAGGATTGAAACCCAATGTTTTGTATTTTTGGGTGTTCAGGAGTTGCTGCATTCATGTGCCAGAACAAAGAGGATAAAGCTCAAACTCTCTAGCTTGAAGGGTGTTTTTATGGGATACATTCATGTGCCAGAGAAGAGGATGAAGCTTGAACTCTCCAACATGAAGGGTGTGTTTGTGGGATACGACAAGTCCTCCAAGACTTACAAGGCTTATGTTTCTCATTTTAGGTTGTTTGGGAGTTTTTGCATTCGTGTGCTAGAGGAGAGGAGGATGAACCTTGAACTCTCAAGTTTAAAGGATGTGTTTGTGAGAGATAATGAGTCCTCTAGGGCTTACATGGTCTATGTTTCATCACAACAAAAGAAATTAGTGAACCAAGATATGAAGTTTGATGAGGATGCTCCCTCTAATTCTCTAGAGCCTCCTATGGAGGCTGGTGAAAATGAACAGATTGTTGTCCCAAGTTTTGAACAATGAAATATGACAATATCAACTATAGTTCAGCCAAGTTCTAGTTTAATAGTAGATACTTCTTTACCACCTAGTATAGCTAGAAAGCCTAGATGGCTTACGACAACACTTAGGAGGCACAAGAACAAGTAGGAGTATTGAAAACTTATTTTTGAGCAAGTAGTCATCCCAACAAGAAGTTTCCAAATTATGCTACTTTGATGTCTTCCATCATTTGAAGAGAGGTAAAACTAGAGCAAGTGTGGCAAGATGCCATGATAGAGGAGTATAACTCCATTATACATAATGATGTTTGGGAGATTCTTTCAAGATTAGATGGGAAATCAATGATTACTTACAAGTGGTTGTACAAGGTGAACTATATAGTAGATGGAAGCATATAAAAGTACAAAGCTAGATTTGTTGTTTGGAGATTCCCCTAAGGAGAGGACGCTGACTATGACAAAACCTTTGCTTTAGTTGCAAGTTACACTTCTATAAAGATAATAGTAATTATGTCTTTCCATCCTATTTCAATTGTTTTTTGTATTAGATGGTTGTAAAGACTTTTTTGAATGACAAGATAGATGAATATTTGTATATCAATTAGCTGAAGGGGTTTGATGTGCATGTGAAGGACATCGTGTATGGATGTTGAAGTAGGCCATATATGGACTAAAGTGAGCACTACATGCTTGGTACTCAAGGCTTCACCAATTTTTTTTGCAGATCATGACCTTTACCATGAATTTGATGTAACGACTATCCT
>VDFB02303711.1:0-18017 GCA_007258455.2 Sequoia sempervirens
ACACAAACTTGGCTTTGGTGTTTATATGAAATTAGCCGCATGAATTGTAAGTATCAATAACTGAAATATAGTATCAAAATAATAAATTGAAAACAATTTTTGTTTTATCACACCATAGAAGCAAAATTCATGATCTTATGTAAAAATGTAGGGCTCTGAATTCAATAGAGTTCCCACAGAAGATGACCTAAAGATTTCCTTACAACAAGGCTATGGAATTGTGGTTGAATGCCTAAGAGTCTTGACTGGGGAAACACAATCTTCCATTGCATCCGACACGCAGGTAAATAAACTCAATAGAGTTTATTTAAAATTGAATACTTGTGCAATCTATTCAATATTAATTTCCACCATAAAGTAATTACATGCCTATTTGTTTTAAACATTCAAGCAATGATAATATATACTGCACTTGACATTGGAATGCAGCCTGGTGAGGGTGGAGCAGAATGTGCAGATGAAGGTCATAGTGTGCATCCCGGTACTTTAGAGCATGTAGAGTGTGATCAACATGTTGAGCATGATCAAGTTAGAGAAGATGAGGAATATGATGTGGCCCCATCAAGTAAAGAGGACCACCCTAAAGTTCTTTTAAACATATTTAATTGCAATTGGTGTATTCATTAATGTAACCTTTCATGTTTTAACTTTAGAGCATGTAGAGCGTGATCAACGTGTTGAACATGATCGGGGCTAGAGAGAGATGGGAACACAGTGTGGCCCCATCCGGTAGGGACCACCCTCATATTTCTCTTGAAACATATTTAATTTCAATTGGTGTATTTAATTAATGTAAACTTCTTTAAGTGTTTCAAGCTACTTGATCGAGGTTAGAGGGGTGTTCAACATGTTGAGCATGAGTCTATAACAAAAGTTTGGGAACATGATGTGGACCCATCAGGTAAAGAGAACCACTATAATGTTCTTTTAATTAATGAAATACTTGTAACAATAATAATAAAACATATCAGTTTAACATTTCTTTCTTATTGCAGTAGACCCCCCCTTGCAGTGGCATCCATGTCATAAGCAGACGACTAGGCGTACATTAAGATCACAAGTAGAGGGTAGAACAACTAAAAGGGGGACAAATATTGATTTAGAAAATGATACTCCACTTCAACTTTATGTAGCTTTGAAAAGAAACAAAAAAGTGATTGTAATCATATCATGACAACCATATTTTTGATAATATGTAAAGCTGAAAGAATGAATATTATATGTTAATGAATGAATGTGAATATGTTAATTAATGAATGTTATATGTTAATGAATAAATGTTATATGTTATTAATGGATGAATGAATGAATTTTATATGTTATTAATGGATGAATCAATGATTAATGTTATATGATTGGGTATGGGGAATTGAGAGTGATGTGAGGGGCGAGGAGGGGCCAAATGAGCTTCCACCGTCATGTGGTTGGCCTTGTTAAATAGAGAATATTAAACTATACTCAAAACAAAGAGAAGCTCAATAAGGTAATGCACTTTTCAATATAAGAAATGCATCATTTGAAGCATCAAACCAATATGCAATCTGTATGTATGATCAGTTGTCAGTCTCCGCAATGGTACATTTCGAAGAATTTTTTTTCTTTTTTTAAATTGCTTCTTCGTCGCAATTTCGACGACAACCACCGACGAATCAACAAAAAGGCTGGACGAAGTTGCTATAGCTGCGATGACGATTTCGTCATAACTCCCTGCCCATTTTGTCACCCTTCTGATGATCTTTCGGCGTTGGTACCACGCTACACCCTACCCATTTCATCGCACTTTCGACAAACTTTTGGTGTTCTTCTGACACTACTCCTTGCTAATTTCGTCGCAAAGTCAACGAACTCTTGGTATTGTTTCGACGCTACTACTTGCCTATTTCGTCGCACATTCGACAAACTTTTGGTGTTGTTTCGACACTACTACTTGCCTATTTCGTCACAATTTCGACGAACGTCTTTTGTTGTTTTGACGCTACTGCTTGCCCATTTCATTGAACCGACAACGAACTTCTGGTGTAATTCGTCGGTGGATAAACAAAGTTTTCGTCGATATTCTAATGAAATCCCGAGGTATTTCACGATGTTGTCGACCAACGATTCTTCACCGTTATTTCGACGTTTAATTTTTCGTTGGCCTTGCGACGAAAAAATAGCGATGGAAAGATTTTTCCCATTGCGTCGCTCTTCCGACAAAGATTTTTCAAACGACCGACGAACGCCCGTCAGAAAATGGTGTCAAATCTAGTAGTGTTTAGATCAATTTTACCAATTGTAGAAAGAGACAGAAGATTGTAGAAGAATGAGACAAGAAGATAGAAGTGACATAGCATATACGTGGAGAAACCCTTTCAGGAAAAAACTCCACCAGAATCAATAGTGCTTGTATTATTTAACCTTAGAACAAGATTACAATAATACTGTATCAATCCTTGATTGATATGATTCCTTGCCTTCAATAATCCTTCTTCACAACCTACACAAAACTCTCATACACTTTCTGCAGCACAATCTATCCATGTACTCCATGTGACCAAACATGAATCCACACATACCATGCCATGCTTCAAACCCTCACACATGCACAAGCTCAACCTGCTAACCTGCAATCAACTCTGATGCAATTGATGCAATAAATAGACAATTAATGAGAATGTAAAATCATAAGAGTTATCAAATACAAGAGCATAAAGCTCCTCTCAAAAATCCATGCATAGATTGTACAAGTAGAGTTTCACACTGTAACATGAAGTCAAAACCAAAGTCTCCTCAATTTAGGCACCCCAAACTGAACACTTAATTGATCGTTGGTTAATAAAATATATTGCAAGAATCACCTAAAAGTTGGCACCCAAGAATGGGCCCACTTAACTGAGCCTTGTAAATATCTTCTCATGCAAAAGGTGTTAACTCAAAGATGCCAACTTGGGCACCCAAGGTGGTCCCAAGTCAATCTTAGTTAATTAAAACATATCTCTCCATAAATTCTTGCAAACATTATGCATGATTGATCATACCCACTTAATTGAAAGTATCCACCTATTATTTGTCATGCAACTCAAGTCAACTAAAGTCAACTAGCATTCAACTCAAACTAGCTACATGTAACTAAAGATAATTGAATCCTAACTGAACTGAACTGAACTGAAATAATATTGAACTGAACTTAACTAAACTTAACTAAATTGAACTGAACTCCACTCATGTAAATATCAATCCCTAATTTGTAGGATCTTTACATGCATTACTGAAGTGTTATCAATCCTCCAAACAGTTAACTTAAGCAAGTTGGGTTCCACCTTCCATGTGGGTGCCCCACGTGCTCCTTTTTTGTAGGATCTCTTCTTGGACGCCCCCACATGTTCCTATCATTTAGGAATAATTACAAATGTCAGTTTACATGTTCATTTCATTCAAATTTAATCTCTTTCTAATCCTAGTGTTGGGGAACACTTTCCGAGGACTTAGGAGATACATGAAATATGTTTAGGATTGCAATTAAATGGCATCCTTTCCCCAACATTAAATGTTGAAAGAATTGTGACAAAGAACACTTAATTAAATCTATAGTCACATAGTTTTACATGTTTTAAGCTACAATTTCACCTTCATTTTCAACAATCCTATCACTGTTACGATCATAATAGCTAATGAGATACATAAATAATGTAGGAAAGATGATAAATTCCTTTTAAATACCACCCTACTAAAAGATGAAAACTTAATGAAGCAATTTTTACTCTTAGATAAATTAATAGATGGATGTTAAAAGACAAATTAGCCATTCATAAATGGAATAACAATGTTAAAGGTTGGACAATTATATATTAGACTATAGGTAAAAAAAGAGTTTTGGATAGTATGAAGATTCAAAATGATCTTCAAGAGAAACTGTTTAAGCTAGAATATGAACTACAAAGTCATCATAAGAATATAGAAATGAATGAGGAGCTAATCTTCGCAAAGGACTCACTAAGGAGCCGAAAAGCTACTAAAACCAAAGATTTGAGGGTAAGAGCAAAGATGAACTAGTTAAGCAATGGGGACAAAGGATCTAAATTCTTCTTTAGATATATTAAAGAAAAAAATGTGAAAGAAAATGTTGGAAATATATGGGCTAAGAACAATCTCTTAAGTGACGTAGAAGATGTGAAAAAACATTTACCACTTTTACAAAGACCTCTTCACTTCTGAAGGGGATAACACATAGAGTCGCACTACTAGAAACCTTTGCAAAAATTTAATTCCTAAGAAGATCTCTATAGAAAGTGCAAAAATGTTGGGTAGAGTTGTCTGAAGAGGAAATTGTAAAGGTCATTCAGGTACTAAAGAATGATAAGTCTCCAGGGGTTGATGGTCTACTTGTAGAATTCTATAAGAAAAATATTGACTGGGTGTATGAGGATTTGCTAAAAGTTTACACTAAAGCTATTTGTAGGGGCTCTTTAGCTACTAGCAACAACAAAGGTATAATCAATCTTATGCCTAAAGGAGATAAATCATTAATAAAAAATTGGAGGCCTATTATCCTACTCAATGTTTCTTATAAGATTATAGCAAAAATCTTGGCCTTGAGGTTGGTTGACATCCTTCCTTCGTTTATCAGTAATACTCAAATAGGTTTCATTAAAGGAAGGTATATTGGAGAATATCTTAACCAGTTGGGAAGCTATGGAGTGGGAAAGGTACTCCAATTATAACATAGGTATGCTCCCACTTGACTTTTTAAAAATCTTGCAATAGGGTCAAGAATAGACCTTTCTAATGATGAATCTTGAAGATTTTGGATTTCTAGAAGGTTTTTGTTAGATGGTTAATACCTTAATGAAAGATGATGTTGCACAGGTGGATGTAAATGGATCACTATTTGACCAATTTTATTTGCAAATATCTATAAGGCAAGGTTGTCCCATTGCCTTTGCTCTATTTGTAATTGCATTAGATGTTATTATTCTACCTCCTCAGAGATTCAACATGAGCCCCAATATTAGAGGTTTATCCCTCTCTAATCATGAGACCTCCTAAATATTTAATTTTCATATGATATTTCCCTTTTATGGAACTAGAAAAAGATAACTTTGATAATCTAATGGAGAGTATGGACTTGGTTAATGTAGCCTCTAGAGAAAAACTATCTAGGGTAAAATCCATAATGATAAGCTTGGGAAGTACCCCTCCTGAGTGGTTTGATAAATATGAATTCCAATGGTGAAGTCCTAAAAAACAAGTTCGATACATGGGTATCCCTTTTCTTGTGAATCCATGCTTGAAAGACATGTGGGATTGGATAAAAGAAAAAATAGAAAAAAAATTGGGTAAATGGAATAACAATACTTATGCTTGGCAAGAACAATTTAAGTATGTCAAAATATTATTTTATCTTACAATATTTATTACTCTTCTATGTGGCTATTTGTTAGTTATCAAATAAATGAAACTCAAAATAAAATTAGATAAGTTTTTTGGTCTAATGGTAAAGGAAACAAGAAGCAGCATACAATTAAATGGGAATAGTGTTGTTTAGATAAGTATGAAGGAGGAATAAGATTGAAAGATTTAAAAAAGAAAGGAGTATCCCTTGTTGTCAAATGGATTCTCGAAGCATTGAAAGGTAATGAACCCTGGAAGATCCTAGTGAGGAATAATATACAACTAGCAGTACCAAGACAAGCTAAAACATGGAAGCATCTTCCCCTCTATGACTTATTGTTTGGAAAATTCCTTGTTTTGCCTGTTGGGTCGAATGTATTCAAAAGATTATGAAAATCTTGGGAAAAAGTTAGAAGATTGGTCATAAATTTTGGTAGTTGCAGGAACAAAATATGCCCCTCTAAATCAATCTGGTGGAATTTATATCATAAGGAAAAATCCCTTGCTTTATTACAAGGGTGCTCTACAAAATCTTGGTTCAAGAAAGGAATTAAGTGCTTCAATTAAATTTTATGTAATAATCAATTGAAAATATGGGCTTCCCTTAGTATAAAATTTGAATTGCCTCCATCTCATTAGAGAACATATTCAGTTTTCGAGGAAGTATCCAAGATCCTCCAATTTCCTATACTAAATGATTCAAATGATGATAATATAGGTAGATTCAAATGGTTTGATGGTATTGAATTACATAAAGTGAAGCCCAAAAATGTCTATAAATCCTTGAATAAAACCCTAGACATGACCAGACACCTAAATAGAAGCTAGCATATAGAAATCTCTGAGAAATAGTGGTCCAATATGTTAGAACCTAAGAATGCATGCTTTAAATGGTTTATTATTTTACAAAATTTACCCTATTCCCTATCATCCTCTAGTTTGAGTGTATGTGCTATTTGTAGGAAACTTGAGTCTATTTTTCATATTTTCATTGTTTTTTTATAGGGAGATCTAGAATATTTTATGTGTAGACCTAGGGGGTTGGGGGATGGGAGTAAGGTTAAATGATAGGAAGATATATTTGGTTTTGTGTGGGATCTGGGTAAATATTTTAATCTTTTTCTCCTTTTTGTTATCTACTAAAATTTTGTGGTACTTATGAAAAGCTAGGAATGAGAAATGATTCCAAGATAGAAGGAGAGTACTTACTAAGTCTACTAGAAGACTCATTTACCATGACATTTCTATGTAGGTTACAATAATGATGGATATATCCAAAGAAACATTTTTTCTAGTTGTTGAAGAATAGTAAGGTGGGCATCAATAAAGAAGAGGTTAAGTATGCAATGCACTAGCCATTCAAAAAATAAGACAACATACCCTTTCTAAAAGGTTACCTTGAATTTCAAAAGAAATATATAGTTGAAACATTGTAGAAAGATATTGCTTTCTGGGAGGAGCAAAGTTTAAGGTAAACCAAGGGCAGGATTTCACAGTGAAGGTGGTGATATCAAATGATGATATGTCTAAAATTGATCCACCAATTTTGTGGAATGACATTGATATATATAGTTAAATTAAGAATTCCTGAAATATACAGTTTTGTTAAGTATATACAAGTATTTTTTGTAATGGATGCTATGTCATATATTTATTCTATTTTTTATGACCTTACATGATAAGATAGGTAATGTTTTTGATTAGATAAGTAGGGAAGGGCCATGATCTGATGGTTACAACAACAGACAAAAAGGAAATAGAAAAAGGTGGGAAACAACACCACCAACAAACCAAAGAACAACAATAATATTAGCTCGTAGGCCAACTTTTAACACAGTAACCATATTCCATCCGGTACTAATAAAAAATAGTAAGTTTCTAGTAGCATACTTAGATCTATGTAAACCATTAATTAAGTCAACAGTGTCCCAGGTGGTATTCCACCATATCATAGCTATAATAAAATAGCAGTCCAAGAGATTAAAACAAAAGGACAAAAAACTCATCATAAATGACAGAGCAGCAACATAAAGCCATTAGTTGGCTTTCTTCAACAAGTCCCCATACTCTCCCATGAGAACAATGTATTCTCTCTAGTTAGGGCCCTCGGTCTCATCCAACATCTTCAAGACATTCGGTTTCCCCTGTTTCCTCAACTTCCTGGTGATTTTGGATTCTCCAAAAGCAGCTCCTAGCATCGCCCTCCTCATCAGTCTGTTAGTTACCTTCATGAGTGTAACTAAATCCTTCTACATATCTTCAAACTAAACTTACAGAAATGTTAGTCTACTCTTTAAAAATTCATTGCTTGACTCCTCTATTTTATTAGCCATACCCAAATCCCCAACTTCCTACACATTTTCATCCTCCTTTTCATCCTCAAATTGCTCTATTTGTTCTTCCTCTTCCTCTTCTTTATCCTCCTCTGATCCTTCTTCCCCCATCTCATAAGTTGAGTCCTCAAAATCCATATGCTCTGAATCATCTTCCTCCTGGGCTTCAAATTCTTCATACCCTAGGTCCTCCTCATCACACAATCATTTTTTGTTTACCTTTTTGTCCTTCGAGGCTACTTTTGCAAGGCAGTCCGAACTTCTCCCACCACTCCCTCCACTCCCTTTCCCCTATAGAGACTCCTTCTCCTCCTCATTTTGAGTCCCTTCCTCAGTAATATTGATGACATCCCTAGGGTTTAAGTCTCTTTTGGGTTTCTTCACCTTGGTAAGTTCCAGCAGCAAAGGCGAATGTTTTCTTTTTTTTGGCATGGCTCTAATGAGCTCAATTTCAAAAGTTCTTTTTTCTTCACTCTTTTGTGACACAGGAGTAGAGGGGTTGGACAGATTGGCCATAGGGGACTAGATTTTAGCAACAATGGGCACCCTCCTAGTAGCAACAATAGGAGCTTGGCGGGGGTTAGGTTCCTCAACCAAGATTTCCACAGTAGGAGGGTTTTCATCCATAGGTTGTTACTCATTATCCTCTTCAAAATGACTAGGGTTTTCATTTCTTCTAGCCAAAGGGTTGCCATGGGGATTCAACGCCAAAGCATACTTATATAGGGTTAGCATTAGACCTTGGTGGAGGGGAGGATTGGCTCCCTTCTTGATATTGAGTTGCAAGGAGGACAATAGATAAAAAGGAAATTGACTCTCTCACCATGTCGAATGTGGTTGAGCAGGGGAAAATCGTATGCATGTACCGACATATACCTTCCCTCAAGAGTAAAGTATCGCATAAAAAATAGGCTAACTAAAGCAAAGGGAGGAGGGAGTTTCAATCTTGCATACCCATTCTGAAACCTTTTGAGATTCTCCCCTTCATGCAGGAATTTGTTGACAAACCTCTAGTAGTCCACCCCACTTTTCTTTGCAACTTTAATCCCTTGATTTTGTAGCCCCGTTGCTTCTACAATGAATCTTGTCGTTACCTCAAACTTCACCACTCCAATGGTAGCATTACCCTTCCTCTAGGAGTTGGTAAACTTTGTTGTTAGGTTCTCGTTGTATCCCTTCAGGGATTGGAAGAATGGAACCATACCATCATTTTCAAACATTCTCCATAAATCCACGTTCTGTTTCAGGGCTTGACAATATGGCAGCTCCGTTCTCTTCCTTGGTCCTCCCATTTTGTTTTTCTGCAAATTCTTCAGCTGCGGCAGACTTTTCTTCATAATCTCCTACTCCTTTCTTTCCAAAATGCAGCAACCACTCTTATGCCAAATTACATAGAGAGCTGATGAATAATGGTGAATCAAAAAGTTTATTTTTGTTCCGTCCAGCAACACATTTCCCAGTACAAAAAACCTATCATTTTTCTTACAAGTATTAAACTGCCCATTAATTTTCATACCTTTCTCCACTTTAGAAATGCAGGAATAGCTGACACAAGGCAAACGACACGAATAGAAATGACAACCCTTACCAAATTAATAATCTTCATGTGATTTTAGATCACCTTTATAATGGAAGAATAATAAATAATACTTCCATCCAAGATCATCCAATACAATCCCATACTTCCTATGTCATAATTACACTGAAAGCCAAAAAGCACCACTTGGTACTCATTTTTCCTGCATAACAACAATCTTTCATTTTTGCATATGGTACTCATTTTCAAAATTTTCATTTAGGATTAAGTCTCTTAAAGACTTTGGTATATTACCATTAGTCCACCGGGTCCAACCCCTACAGCTCAGCGCCACGTTGGAGGCATAGTCGGTAGCTTTATTTCCCTCTCTATAAACATGTTGCACCTTGCAATTGGGAAAAGACTTCTTAATGACTTGGAATTTATCAATTATATTTTTAATTCCCATGGTGGTGTAGCCTCTTCATTTAGGATGTCCACTATAAGCTTAGAGTCCCCTTCCATTATGACATTTTGATAACCCATCTCCTTAAGAGTATTGAATCCCCCCAATGCTACCATAGCTTCAACTTTATTATTGGATCAGTCTCCCATATTCACGCCAAAGCTCACTATACACTCTCCTTTATGGTTCCTTAACAAACCCTCAACACCAACTTGTCCTGGGTTGCCTTTTGAGCACCCATCAAAGTTACACTTTACCCAATTCTTCTGTGGAGGGCTCCACACAGTAGCCATTCTAGTTAGCATCTTTGACCAATTGAGTTTAGTTAAATCCTTCCTGATTTCCCAGTTTTGCTTAATCCTCATTTCTTTGTAGTTAGGACAGGTTTTGGAGAAGCCATAACTTCCAACCTTGATGTTTTCCTTAATTTGTGTTTTATGATAAGGCTTACCTCCTAGCTGCTTCTCTCCACATCCCTAAATATTTTATTATTCCTTTCCTTCCATAACCCCCAGGTAACAAAAGGAGGAACTTGGTTCCATAGATCAACAATAACATTATGAGAAAAAGGGAAATTAGACCAGCTTTCTATAAATACTTTCATTGAATTAGGAAACACCCAATTTGAAGATAACAATGACAGAAAGTAGGATCACACTTCCCTCGCAAATTGGCAGTGAAAGAAAATATGAATAATTGACTCCTCTTCATGTTTACAAAGCGAGCATCTATTAACCAGTTGGAAACCCCTCCTAACTAGGTTATCAATAGTGAGAATTTTACCATGAGCCACAGTCCACCAGAAATAGTTAATTTTTGGAATCAAGTTCTTTAACCACACCCTATCCCAAAAATGGTCTGAAGTAGCATCCTGCTCCTTCATTAGTTCCTCATAGGCCTTTTTGACTGAGAAACAACCTGAAGAGCTACCTTTCCAAAGCCACTCATCTTCCCTTTCTCTACCAAACCACTTTCCTCCCCAATCAAATTATGCAGTCTTGTGAGGATAGGATCCCAATTCACCTATCTTTGACATCTCAAATTGTCCCTCCTTAATAATAAATTAAACTCCTTCCATTTTGGTTCCTCCAACTCCCAGTTAATATAGTCATAAACCTTTTTGCCACATATCCTGTTTAGACTTTGTTTAAGAGGATTAACATCTTTTGAAGAGGACAAATTTGAAGTCTCTATTCAAGGGTCCTTCCAAAATTTTGTATTGTTCCCATTCCCAATTCTCTTTCTAATTCCCAACTTCAATACATTCCTCAATTTAACAAGATGATTCCATAATGCTAAACCACTAGGCATATCAGAAATTGAGAGAAAACAACCAGGATTCTTGTTCCTCGAGTATTTAGCTTGATACTTACTGTGATAATAATTTTGGAGACCCTATATGGTCTTTCAAACTATGATCTGTGATGATTGAAGACTAATGATGTAATCATGTTGTTATTGGTAATCTATATGCAATACAAAAAAAAATCAAAGTATAAGCCATTACCAATTTCAAAGAATCCTTGGTACGAAATTTCCATAGATTTTGTCCTTGGACTACTAAAAAATCAAAGGGGTAATTATTTCATCTTTGTTATGGTTGATAATATTTTAAAGAAATACATTTAATGCATTTTATTACATAAAACAAATATACCATATTCACATATTATTTGTATAGTATCCCTTCTATTGGAAGAAACATGAGAGTGGTTGATCCAATATTCAATTACTTATTTTTTATATCTTTTGAAACTCTCTTTTTGAGGAATCCTACAAACATTTACCCAATTATTTTCAATGCTTTCATCTAATATGTTTGTCTTTGCAATATATCTTTGAACAGTTCTCCTAGATACAAGTAGTAATTGTGCAATTTCTTGAACTTGTCTTCTTTGTGATAATTTTTTAGAATAATTGTAGTCATTAATGCTCTACGTGCAACACTTAAACCAATTATTCGACTCTTAGTTTGAATATAGTCCAATGCTTCTTGCAAGATTTCAATTATTGTCAATTTAATAAATTTGGTGGGTTTCTTATTATTATCAACCCCTAGAAACTCCAAAACAAGAGTCATTTATTTTCACCTAAATAACTTTGTAGATAATTGTGCTCTTCTAATTAGATATTTTTCTTCAAAAAATTATCCTAACTTATTTTAGAGTATAATTTTATTATGTTTTTAGGTAACATGTCTTCAAGTGAAATCTCCTTGAAAAGAGAATCCTCATCCATCTCCATTATATTTTCATACCATATAAAAAATTGTATCACTAGTTTCCTCTTCACTTACATTCTTTGCATCTATAACAATTTATTCTTGTACTTCTTCATTAAAATATTCTTCAACTTGGTCATCAATAGTTTCAATGGGTTGTTCCTAACTATATGTTCCTAAAATCAGATTCCTCGTCTCTTTTTATGTATTTCTCTCTTTATCCAATATATTTTGATCGAACAACATTGATCTATTCCTTTTATTACCCATCACAAATTGCATGTTTTAATTCACATGTATATCCCAATTTAAGTCAAAGTGAAATGTATGCACTACTGAATTTGACTCCATTTTTCGACGAACGTTTGTCAGTCGTTTGATAAACATTTGTTAGAAAATCGACGAATTGACGAAAAAAATTCGTCGCTATTTTTTCGTCAAAATTTTGACGATGAATTAAATGTCGAAATAACGGCGCAGATTCGTTAGTCGTCGACATCATAAAATGACTCGGATGTTCATCAGAATATCAACGAAAACTTTGTGTATCCACCAACGAATTATAACCAAAATGCTATTGCAATGGCTCTTCTAAAGCATCAAAACAACACCAGAAGTTCGTCACCATTTCGACGAAATGGGCAAGGAGTTACAACGAAGTCTTTGCCGCAGCTAAGAAACTTTGTCGGACCTTTTTTGTGATTCGTCGGTGGCCTTCGTCAAAATTGTGACAAAATGGGCAAGGAGTTACGACAAAGCCTTCATCGCAGGTAAGCAACTTCGTCGAACCTTTTATGTGATTTGTCAGTGGCCTTCGTCGAAATTGTGACAAAATGGGCAAGGAGTTACGACGAAGCCTTCATTGCAGCTATAGCAACTTCGTCGGTGGGTTTCATCAAAATTACGACAAAACAATGCAATTTTTTTAAAAAAATATATTTGTTGAAATGTACCATCGCGGAGACTCTTGGCGATGACCACCGAAGCCAACCCATTAGTGAGAGATCAATCATCGGTACAGGATAGAAAACTCACTCTGATAGTCCATGTCTTGTCGATGACTTATGTCGACAAGATAGATCCAATGTCACACTAATATGACCTCTTCAGGAGTTTTGAACACTACTAGTTATCAGCAAGACATTTTGAGGGTCTCACCAATTAAACAAGTGTCTAAGAGCAAGTAAATAAATGGAACCTACTAATTTTCTTATTTTGGGGTTCTTTAAATCATAGAATAGATACCATCTTCTTGTGTATAATGTACTTATATTCATATTTGAATTCGAGACCAATTGTCATTGCGCATTCCATTTTACTTGCATAGAGTATTCTATAAGTAATATATTGATAATGCCAAATGATTTATGGTGTTGTACAACTCTACCTATCATCGATTCACATTGTTCCCCGAGAGAATCTGCAGAACAAGTTTACAATACCAAGTCAAATAATATGAAAAAGACTTAGCCTTCCATACAAATTAAATGATTATTCTCTCCTGGCATTTAATCTAATTACAACAACAATTCCATGAAAGGTTATCCATGCTTCATAAGGATGGTGATCATATACATCTGGTACCAAGATGCAAAGAAAAGCATTACACTTGAGAACAACCAAAAGGGCTAACAAGAGGAGTTAAGCGTCACGGATTGAAGAGAAAATGTGTAGGAGAAAATGTTGGCGATTAATGAAACGAGGCTTGTAGAACATATTCTTGACCTAATCAAGCTCTTGAACAACTTAAAAAAAATTAAAATACTAACACATACATGATACATGTAATGAACTTCCAATATCTACTATCTTTTTCATTAATGCAGAGGTAGGTAAAGGAGAAATAATTATAATTGTAACACTATTCATAGTCTAGTAAATTATGTTCATAATTTGTGTTCAATGGACCTCAGTTTTATCATTATACTGCCCATCTAATACCATATTTTAATCCAGGGTTCAACTATCTTAGATCTAAAGAAGCACCTTCAATTAACCATTTAAATTACTATAAAATAAGGTAAGACTTTTACTTGAGAAAGATTGGGTACACTTGTAGGATTAAAGTTCTTGCAATCATCAGGATTTATTGGCACACAGACACAACTTGCAACATATGAAGTAATGGATGACTACAAGTTAGTGAAATGGTCCTTAATATGTGACTGGTTTGCAAATTGATTGGTAGAAAATAAGGTTACAAACAAATCTACATGAAAAATTATGAGGACAATCTACTGTAATCATCAAAATAGATGAAAACTGCAAAGGAAAGAGTCGAGCTACATCTCTAGAGCCTAAAAAAAACACATGCAAGAAACATAAAAAAAAAAGAAAAAACCAGTTTTTGGATGAATACAAAATGGTGCCTTCAGCAAGTGATTTATATTCTTTCACACCTAACACGGGACATTAAGAAGATTTTAGTCTTCCTCTATGAAATTAACTACTTATAGAATAAACCCAAAAACCAATATTATATACCTTCATGTCTAGCCGAGGGTAGGTATAAGAGAAAAGAAATCCTCAATGAAATGCCGAAAAATATCAATGTGTGTGTAGGTTTGTATTACTCAAAATATCATTTCACTGCCTAAGGAAAAATACCAAAGTGATGTTTTAAATTTCAATCTTCACATAGGCTCCCTTATTGCTACACATGCATATACAAGCATTATTCAAGCTCTAAACTATTCAAATATTAAGGATTTAATTAGCTATAAGATGGAAAGTTGTTGTTTAGACATAATCCATCATCTTTTGCATATCTTTATTCACTCCTAGCGCTTCAGATAAATTTGTGTAAATGAGACAGAAATGTGAATCTTTTATGACAAAGAAAATTCTTAAAAGGAGGGGGGAGAGAGCAAAGGGTAGGGGGCAAGAGAATGCTTGAATGTATAGAAAAATATAACATTTTGATCATTATAACAGTGAAATGAATCTTAAGTTTGAAGCATTAATATCATTTACAACATTTATGATCAAGAATGAATGTAAGTAGAGAAACTTTTGCATACCTACAGATGGTACAAAATTCATGGTTAAGTGGAAGCCTCCCATCCAACAACAAGATCAAATATCAGGTGTATCTATCTCAATCAAGCCTCCTAAATATGAGCTATCAATTTTTCCACTAATTTGTTATGCACAAAAGTCAAAATTTAGAGTGTCACCACTAAAAAGAGAAGAAACAAAGCTTTGAAACCAAATCCACACACAACACAATGTAGTATTCATACAAAGCCATACAAATAAACTAAAATTAGAACATTGGAATGGAAACAACTTCAGAATTATGATCACGAGCATGGATTAATTATAAAGAATCATTTTTCTGCCACCATAGTGAAAAGTTAGCACTTTCTTTCATCTTTGCATATTGGTTTGATGCTTCAAACAATGCATTTCTTATATTGAAAAGTGCATTACCTTATTGAGCTTCTATTTGTTTCGAGAATAGTTTAATATTCTCTACTTAACAGAGCCAACCACGTGATGATGGAAGTTCATTTACCCCCCCCCCTCACATCACTCTCAATTCCCCATACCCAATCATATAACATTAATCATTCATTCATCCATTAATAACATATAACACTCATTCATTCATTCATTAATAACATATAACATTCATTCATTCATCCATTAATAACATATAACATTCATTCATTAACATATAACATTCATTAATTAACATATTCACATTCATTCATTAACATATAATATTCATTGTTTAAATTTTTACATAGTATCAAAAATATGGTTGTCATGATATGATTACAATCACTTTTTTTTTTGTTTCTTTTTTAAAGCTAAAAAAATCTAAAGTGGAGTATTGTTTTCTAAATCATTTGTCCCCCCTTTAGTTGTTCTGCCCTCTGCTCGTGATCTTAATGTACGCCTAGTTGTCTGCTCATGAAGTGGATGCCGCTACAAGGGGGGGTCTACTGCAATAACAAAGAAATGTTAAACTGATATGTTTTATTATTATTGTTACAAGTATTTCATTAATTAAAAGAACATTAAAGTGGTTCTCTTTACCTAATGGGTCCACATCATGTTCCTGAACTTTTGTTATAGACTCATGCTCAACATGTTGAACACCCTCTAAATCCTGATCTGCAGTTGAAACATGAAAGGTTACATTAATTAATACACCAATTGGTAATATGTTAAGAACATGAGTGGTCACTCTTTACGATGGGCCCACATCATTTTCTGATCTTCTCTAACTTTGATCATGCTCAACCACGTTGATCAGCTCTACATGCTCTAAATTTGAAACATGAAAGGTTACATTAATTAATACACCAATTGCAATTAAATATGTTTAAGAACTTTAGAGTGGTCCTCTTTACGATGAGGGACCGCGATCATGTTCTGATCTTCTCAACGTCAGCCAGCATGTTGATCGGCTCTACATGCTCTAAAGAATGTAGGAATGCACACCATGACCTCCATGCATGGTGCTACACTCTCACGGGCTGCATTCCAATGTCATGTGTAATATTATCATTGCTTGAATGTTTAAAACAAATAGGCATGTAATTACTTTATGGTGGAAATTAATATTGAATAGATTGCACAAGTATTCAATTTTAAATAAACTTTATTTAGTTTATTTACCTGTGTGTCGGATGCAATGGAAGATTGTGTTTTTCGATCAAGACTCTTAAGCGTTCAACCGTCTCCGCAGCTTGTTGGAAGGCAATCTTAAATCATCTTAAGTAGGAACTTCTGGGCAGATTGAGGCCTACATTTTGCATAAGATCATGAATTTTGCTTCTATGGTGTGATAAAACCAAAATTGTTTTCAATTTATTATTTGGATACAATATTTCATTTATTGATACTTACAATTCGTGCAGCTAATTTCATATAACCACCAGAGCCAAGTTTGTATTGTCCATGTTTTTCTAGTCTTGCCTTTATTGCCTTCGATGTGTCGGGCAACCTATGAAAAGTTTGAAATATGTTAGATTATGTAAAAAGAAAGAGTAATCAGTATATAATTACATTGTTGATAGTATCACATACCTTCCTTGGCCTGGTGGTGTCTTTCCTTTTTTCTTTTCAACCTTCTCCTTTCCATCCGACACTAGGTCCTTCCACTCCCTCTCTGAAATCATGGGGGGATGCTAGTACTTTTTGTTCTTCTCTAAATGTGACCTAAATTGGTCTCTCACATACTTTAGATAGGTACCAACTTTCTTAAGGACCTTGGTTCGATTGAATGTTTTATCACCGAAGAGCACAACTAAATGGTTAATTAGCTCATCTTTTAAATCTTGATTTTGGGCATTCCACCATGTACGTATGGTGGACCTGAAGAGCTCCAATGTAATATCACTTAGATGTTTATAAAAAACATCATTTCCTACAAAATGATAATGGGATCAATAGTCTAAAAAGAGTGATCAAAAAGTAAATTTCAATTGGATTATATATAATAATAATTAAAACATTTTAAAGTACCTAGGACCTTCTCTATCTTTATGGGAATGAAATCCTCGCTCACCATAAATGTGACCGGCAATGTTCTTATATTAGTAATACGGGAAGATCCAAGAAATGCTGCTAAAATATTAGTATTATATATAATAATAATTAAAACATTTTAAAGTACCTAGGACCTTCTCTATCTTTATGGGAATGAAATCCTCGCTCACCATAAATGTGACTGGCAATGTTCTCATATTAGTAATACGGGAAGATCCAAGAAATGCTGCTAAAATATCACCAGTACTAGTGGCCTCTGCATCCCCAGGTACATGTCCTGACACATGTTCTGGCATGTGTTCACTGGCAGAGGGTGCACTAACGGATGCCTGCATGGTATGTGTTGTTGACATTTCAGTCAACAATATAGGCACAAATGATGGCATTAGATTATGTGATGTATGTGCAGGAAGATCAGGATGGACACTTGTACCAACCCCTACTCCTCGGGCAGCACTTGTAGTACCCTGATCATGACCAGGAGCATCATGAGGACGCAAAAAATCTTGTAAAAACAACACATATTTTAGTTCATGACATAAAAGAGTACAAAATATAAAACCATGAATGAACTTATGTTATAATTAAATACCTCATAATGACTTACTT
>VDFB02303713.1:0-19381 GCA_007258455.2 Sequoia sempervirens
AATTGGATCGTGCAATATAAAACCGAATAAGATAAAATAAAATCATCGGATCAGATTGATAAAAAGAAAAATCTCTTGAAATAAGAAGAAAAGAAGAAGTATGGTAAAATACTCTTTTGTCTTTATGCCAGATTTCCAAAATACTTTACTTATGCAAAAGGAAGTAAGTCTTTTCCTTTTTTCGATTCAAATGAAGAGATCGCGTAGGAAAGATGGCTGAGCGGTTCAAGGCGTAGCATTGGAACTGCTATGTAGGCTTCTGTTTACCGAGGGTTCGAATCCCTCTCTTTCCGTATATTCGTCTTATTCTTTTTTGCATCGTTTTCTCATGGATCGAAACCCACTAGGATGATTTTATCCTCCCACAATCTCCTTCTATTCCGAATGAATATCGGTATGGCAAAGGAAAATAATAGTTGAAAAAAAAAGAAATTGTCAATCAATGTGTTATTGACAATAACATTGTTATGTAACATACAGAGGGACAGATGTGGAGAAATCCTTTAGTTTCATTCTCCATTTAAACTCGTCGGGAATAGTATTCTACGACCAATAATTCATTAATCTTCAAACCGATCCGGCTATTATCTATTATTTTGTGAACTAATCCACTACATTGTGATTTTTTTTTTATAAGCTTTAAATGGGGTGGCACCCTCATTTTATCCTTCTTGAAATTATCTATATTTTTATTAATTATATTTCTCAATCTTTGTTTATCTTTTATAGAGATAAAATCTTGGGGTTTGCAACGATAACTTAGTATATCTACTATACGATCATTGACCAGGATATGCCTATGGTTGACTAATTGTCTGGCTTCAGGAATGCTAAGCGCCATACCCAATCGAAAAAGGATATTATCCAAACGCATTTCAAGTAATTGCAATAGAAACTGACCCGTTGATCCCTTGGCTCTTTTAGCAATACGAACATATTGAAGTAATTGGCGCTCTGCAAGTCCGTAATGAAAACGTAATCTTTGTTTTTCTTTTAGACGGACAGGATATTTAGAAGGTTTAGGAGGTTTACAATGTTTTTTTTTACTAGGCTGTTCACTTCTGTTGGGTGTTTTCTTACTTAGTCCTGGTATAATTTTGAGACGATTTATTATTTTTAAACGAGGTCCGCGATAACGGGACATAAAAAACTCCTTATTTCAAGAAATGAACAAATAATGTTGGAAAGAGGAATAATATAAATAGTACGAATATTGGAATGATTTTCTCTAGAAATAGAGAAACAAATTATTTTCAATTTTGTTTAGATCGTCGAGAGAAAAAAAGAAATGTTTCAATCATTCATTTCGTTTCTAGTTGAAACGGATCATGCCACGACAGACCCGGCGGACCGACGATCAGAAAAGGAAGAGTCTTTTTCCTATTTCATAGATTTTAACAATCTATGGTTGATAATGGAAGAAATGAAACGAATAAAAACGAGCCAGCTATCGGGATCGAACCGATGACCATCGCATTACAAGTGCGACGCTCTAACCTCTGAGCTAAGCAGGCTCATATGCATGCAGTATGCAATCGTATACTTATTGGCGTGAAAGTAAAAGATCTCTTCGAAATCGCTAGAATTATAGCGAATCGAATTATAATATGCAATTCAGATTACAATAAAACATTGCTTCAATTTCTATTAATTGATTAAAATAAAACAACACCAATGGGGCGTGGCCAAACGGTAAGGCAGCAGGTTTTGGTCCTGTTATTGCGAAGGTTCGAATCCTTCCGTCCCAGGTGGAACAGTATTATTTCGAAAAATCGGAAAAAAAATAAGAAGAAAAAAATTCTTTTTGATTTCTCATCCTTTCGTAGACTATACTTATAGAACGGAAATATGATTTCAATAAGATCTAAATAGAGAAAGGGATATTTTTGTGGTGTAGGATGGGAATACAGATTAAATTAAGATAGAGATAAAGTCTAATTTATGAAATTAGCCTATTGGATGTATGCTGGTCCTGCTCATGTTGGAACCCTACGAGTAGCTAGTTCTTTCAAAAATGTGCATGCCATTATGCACGCTCCTCTAGGAGATGATTATTTTAATGTAATGCGTTCTATGTTAGAACGCGAAAGAGATTTTACTGCTGCAACTGCTAGCATAGTAGATCGTCACGTACTAGCACGTGGATCTCAAGAAAGAGTTGTGGATAATATTCTCCGGAAAGAGAAGGAGGAACATCCTGATCTTATCATATTGACACCTACATGTACCTCTAGTATTTTGCAAGAAGATTTGCAGAACTTTGTGAATAGAGCATCCATAATTTCTGATTCCGACGTCATTTTTGCAGATGTTGATCATTATCAAGTAAATGAAATTCAGGCAGCGGATAGAACTTTAGAACAGGTTGTTCGATATTATTTAGATAGATGTCATAGACAAGAAAAATGGGATCAATTTCTAACCGATGCGCCTTCTGTCAATATAATTGGAATTTTTACATTGGGTTTTCATAATCAACACGATTGTCGTGAGTTAAGACGTTTATTACGAGATCTGGACATCGAAATTAATCAAATAATTCCTGAAGGAGGATCTGTAGAAGATCTTCAAAATTTACCAAAAGCTTGGTTCAATTTAATTCCTTATCGTGAAGTGGGTTTAATGACAGCGATGTATTTAAATAAAGAATATGGGATGTCTTACATATCTACAGCCCCCATGGGAGCTGTAGATATGGCGGAGTGGATCCTCCAGATTCAAAAAAATGTGAATACCTTGGCTCTTAGTTTATCGGGTAAAAGAGTGGATTATGAACCTTATATCGACGGACAAACTCGATTTGTTTCCCAAGCTGCTTGGTTTTCAAGATCTATTGATTGTCAGAATTTAACGGGCAAAGAAACAGTCGTTTTTGGTGATACAACTCATGCTGCTTCAATAACTAAAATACTTGTTCGAGAGATGGGGATTCGTGTGAGTTGTGCAGGTACTTATTGTAAACACGATGCGGAATGGTTCAAAGAGCAAATCCAAGGTTTCTGCGATGAAATACTTATCACAGATGATCATGCTGAGGTAGGAGATATGATCGCTCACATGGAACCATCTGCAATATTTGGTACTCAAATGGAACGTCATATTGTTAAACGTCTTGATATTCCTTGTGGAGTTATTTCTGCACCAGTTCATATACAAAATTTTCCCTTGGGATACCGACCCTTTCTAGGTTACGAAGGTACTAATCAAATAGCTGATCTAATTTATAACTCATTTGCTCTGCGTATGGAGGACCATCTTCTAGATATTTTTGGTGGTCATGATACTAAAGAAATAATATCCAAATCATTGTCTACGGATATAGACCTAGTTTGGAATCCTGAAAGTCGACTAGAATTAAGTAAAATTCCTCGTTTTGCCAGAGAAAAGGTAGAAAGAAATACTGATAAATTTGCACGACAAAAGGGGATTGAAACCATTACTGTCGAAGTAATGTACGCAGCTAAAGAAGCGTTGAATACCTAGCTAACTAGAACAAATAATTCTAAAAATGTACTGTAGAAATTGAGTTAATGACTATTCATAATTACATATCCATTTTGGATCAGATAAAGAGATCTATCTTATGATAAAAATTCGTCTAAAACGATGTGGTAGAAAGCAACGTGCGAATTGAACGACATGATTAGTTCTGTGGATTATGACATCCGCCATTTTGACTCGAAGATGCTCTTAGCTCAACATTTATCTCCTTAATAAGTAAAAGGGCTAAGATATCTAATATTATCTATCTGTTCTATAGATAGGCAGATCCTATTTAAACAATTCAATTATTACTCGAGCCGTATGAGGATAAACCTTCATATACGTTTTCCAGGGGGGATAGAAGGGGGTATCTTGTCTATCTATCCCAATGAGCTATCTATCGAATTGTTGCAATTGACGTTAAGTCTCGAAGGGAAGGAAGAGCTCTTCAGAAATTGGGTTTTTATGATCCAATGAATAAGAATCAAACTAGTTTAATTTATAGTGATATTGTTCATTTTCTCTAATTAGGAGCTCAACCTACGGAAACTGTTCAGGCAAAAATTTCTCATTTTAAACGTGCTTTAAATTTATTAAAAAGGGGGGAGATATAATGCGTCTACGTCTAGGTCCAATAAATTTATCAATAGGTTTCAATCATATAAGATTTTTTTATTATACGCGTTTTGTGTCATGGTTGTTTTCTTATTATCCGTTTTTATTTCTCTTATTATATGTTCATTTCATGTATTTTACTGCTGTGCGATCTTATATAGAGAAGCGCATAAAGAATCATTTTCAACGGGTATGGATGAAATGAAAAAGATTAGAGTTGTTCCATCGAGAACGAATCGAATCGATGAAATAAAAAACTAAAACAAAGTTGTTATTATTTTATTTTTAATGAATAATGGCTTGATATTTCTAATAATTTTTCATCTTAATGTAGCGCCAATCCAACAAATCTTCCCAACATTTTGGGGTTGACAATATGCATGGTGTTTGAATATAATAAAACTGAGTATCTCCACCATGCATATTGTCAATATCCATATTGTTTGAATATAATAAAAGTTAGTATCTCCACCATTCATTTTTTTATGGTGAATTCGTTTAACGGATCAAAAATAACCTGATCCGGGAATATGACTTGATTTGATTCAGACCCTCGATGCTGAAAGGTTCTATTTCTGTCGTTCGATCAGAACGATTGTTAAAATCTCATATCGGTTCGAATAACTGGGTATTCCATTTTAACTGTATCTTTCCAAATAAGGGTTGCTAACTCAATGGTAGAGTACTCGGCTTTTAAGTGCGACTATGGTCTTTTACACGTTTGGATGAACTACTCAATTCGTCTATACCATCGGTAAAATTAGTAAGACGGCGACTGATCCTGAAAAGTCAATAAAATGGAAAAAACAGCATGTCGTTCTAAGAATCTCGACTTTCTTTTTTGATCAGAAGCGGATTTTATCCAAGGAATTCAATGCATGTGTAAATGCATATTATTTACATGTGTCCATAATTTGTTTGAACAAATGGATTCATTTTGAAATAAGATCAAATAAATTTGAGAGTGCGAGTGATTAAGTCAAGTGAGTCAATGGATAAAGCTGGATGGCTTGAATCATAAGTCAAACCAGAAGAACGAGCTTCTGTTCCTCATTTCAACGAGGAATTCCCTTTACTAATCGGAAGTTAAGAGCCTTTTAGTCACCGATAAGGGAAGTTTTCCCTGTAGTAAATCAGGGATTTCTACATCCACAATGAGTCCTAAGTACTCGAAGACAAATGTGTAAGAGAAATAGTGTACTGACCATGGAATTATATTCCATGAGTCAGGAGAGCGATCGGACCGCCAAAATAAAAGATTTTCGTTCTTCCTCATGACGAATGAAGATTTATGTGAAGAAAATTATCAGATAGATATTTTCTATTATGTCCCGACTAGATCGCACCATGTATTATTAATCCAAGAGGTTATTCTTGGGTCCGGGGTTTTTTTCAAAAATGGATGAATTACAAAGAAATCAAAACAAACATAGATCTTGGCAACAATTCTTTTTATATCCACTTTTTTTTCGGGAAGATCTTTACGCAATTGCTCATGATCATCATTTAGATAGATCTGGTTTCTCCGAACCAACGGAATTTTTAGTTTCTCGTTTTTTTAGTTTCCTAACTGTAAAACGTTCGATTCGTCGGATACGTAAACAGAAAAATTCAATTAGTTTGTTGGGGAATTGCGATCGAAATCAATTTATTGAATGCAATAAGAATTTTTGTTCTAAATCGATACTAGAAGGTTTGACAGTTGTCTTGGAAGTTTCGTTCGCAATGCGATCAAAACATTTCATAGAAGGAATGGATGGATGGAATAGTATCCGATCTATCCATTGCATATTTCCTCTTATGGAGGATAAATTACCACATTCCAATTATATATCAGATATACGAGTGCCCTACTCAATTCATCCGGAAATTTTGGTTCGAATTTTTCGTCGCTGGATCCGAGATACTCCTTCTTTGCATTTATTACGATCCATTCTCCATGAATGGAAAAATAGTTTTAGTCGAGAAAATTTGCAGAAAGCTATAATTACACAGGGAGAAAATACGAGGTTCTCCCTGTTCCTGTGGAATTCTTATGTGTATGAATGCGAATCGTTTTAGTTCCTCTTGTGAAACGATTTTTTAATTCACAATCGTTGTTATATGGATCTTTTCCCGATCGAACTCATTTTGATAAAAAGATGAAACATATTGTTATATTTCCACGTCAAATTTCAACAAAAAAGATCTGGTTGTTGAAGGATTCTTTCATCCATTATGTGAGATATGGAGAAAGATCTCTTATAGCTCTAAAGGGCACTCACCTCGAAGTGAAAAAATGGAGATATCATCTGTTTCATTTTTGGCAATACTATTTTCATCTTTGGTTTCAACCGTATAGGATACGTAGTCTTGAATTATCCAAGACTTATTCTTCTTTTTTAGGTTATTTTCTGCATGTTAAAATGAAACCTCTCGTAGTTAGAGCCAAAATGCTAGATAATTTATTCATTACCGATCTCATTACCAATGAATTAAACCCAATAGCTCCGATTAGATCAATTCTTTTCTTTTGGCTAAAGAAAAGTTTTGTGACATCTCAGGGTGGCCAATTAGTAAATTGTCTTGGACCAGTCTATCAGATGATGATATCCTCGATCGATTCGATCGAATTTGGATAAATCTTTTTCATTACTACAGTGGTTCAATGAACCGAGATGGTTTATATCATATAAAGTATATACTTCTACTTTCATGTGCTAAAACTTTGGCCTGTAAACATAAAAGTACGATACGTGTAGTTCGGGAACAATTAGGTTCGGAACTCTTTACAAAATCGTGTTCAAAAGAACGAGAATTCATTTCTTCGTCCTTTTCAAAAAATCGTTTACAGAGAGAACGAATTTGGAATTCAGAAATTAGCCAGATAAATCCCCTGGCTAATTTCTGGCAAAAGATGCAGAATAAACAAATAGAAAACTGATTTGACGAATGAAATGCTTATTGAGCAATTGCCAGGATCCATTTAGGATCTTATAGATCTTTTCCACCCGGAAATCCAACCAAATGATTAATAAATCACTACATGGAGAAAGCCGTGTGCAATGAAAATTGCCAGCACGGTTTGGGGAGAGATTTCTTACTCTTATAAAAAGAGCAGATAATCCACTCCATCCGATGAGCTCCAGGTTCAAGTCCCGGGCAACCCAGAGTACTAGAATCTAGTACCTAAAGATATTTTTGTATACTTATTCTGGATCCAATCCAATTCATGTTATCCATTACTCTTAACAAGCAAGAGAAGCAGCCCTTCAAAAAAAAGGGGGGGGGGTAATAAATAAAATTATTTATTACCTCGAATCATAAAGAAAGAAGGAATGCTAATAGAGCGCATTAATACTGGTATTAATATCTACGGATATAGAGTATTGAAAAGTATTTCAATATGTGTGCGAAATAAGCATCTAATTTCTGGAGGACGATACTCTAAATTTCTATAGTATTCATAAAGATGTCAAAATATCGGTTGACATACAGATATGAATCATATTATACTGTTCAATAACAAGCCTTATGTGTGTGCTTGGGAGCTTTTAATGATTAAAAAAACCAAGTTATAACCATGACCGCAATTCTAGAAAGACGCGAAAGCGCAAGCCTATGGAATCGTTTTTGCGATTGGATCACTAGCACTGAAAACCGTCTTTACATTGGATGGTTCGGTGTCTTAATGATTCCTACCCTATTGACTGCAACCTCTGTATTCATTATCGCTTTCATTGCAGCTCCTCCAGTAGATATTGATGGTATTCGTGAACCTGTTTCCGGTTCTCTTCTTTATGGAAATAATATTATTTCCGGTGCTATTATTCCTACCTCTGCAGCCATTGGTCTGCATTTCTATCCCATCTGGGAAGCAGCTTCTGTTGATGAATGGCTATACAACGGTGGTCCCTATGAGCTAATCGTTCTACACTTCCTACTTGGTGTAGCTTGCTATATGGGTCGTGAGTGGGAGCTTAGCTTCCGTCTAGGCATGCGTCCTTGGATTGCTGTTGCATATTCAGCTCCAGTAGCAGCAGCTACTGCTGTTTTCTTGATTTACCCTATTGGTCAAGGAAGCTTCTCTGATGGTATGCCTCTAGGAATCTCTGGTACTTTCAATTTCATGATCGTATTCCAGGCTGAGCACAATATTCTTATGCATCCATTTCACATGCTAGGTGTAGCTGGCGTATTCGGCGGCTCTCTATTTAGTGCTATGCATGGTTCCTTGGTAACTTCGAGTTTGATCAGAGAAACTACCGAAAATGAGTCTACTAATGCAGGTTACAAATTTGGTCAGGAAGAAGAAACCTACAATATTGTAGCTGCTCACGGTTATTTCGGCCGATTGATCTTCCAATATGCTAGTTTCAACAACTCCCGTTCTCTACATTTCTTTTTAGCTGCTTGGCCAGTAGTAGGTATCAGGTTTACTGCTTTGGGCATCAGCACTATGGCTTTCAACTTAAATGGATTCAATTTCAACCAATCTGTTGTTGACAGTCAAGGTCGTGTAATTAACACATGGGCCGATATCATTAATCGTGCTAACCTTGGTATGGAAGTTATGCACGAACGTAATGCTCACAACTTCCCTCTGGATCTAGCTGCTGTTGAAGCTAATTCTATAGACGGCTAATTACTCAGTCCGATGGATTGTTAATGTGTTTCAATCCTTGAAAAGCAAAAAAAAGCAGTATCAAAACCGAAAGGTTTGGTACTGCTTTTTTTCCTCTCATTTTTCTGTCATAAAACTAAAAGATAGTGTGAGCAGAGCACAATAACTGTTTATTGTGCATCCAGCAGGAATTGAACCCGCGACTTCCCAATTATGAGTTGGGTGCTTTTACCATTCAGCCATGGATGCATAATCATAAGTATCGGCTCAGATCTGAAATTGGGTATTTGCCTATTCATTGCAATAAAGAAATAAAGAAATGCAACTAACTTGTTCGAGAGTTGCATTCAAGGTTATTTATCTTGCAATGCATCACTTTGATGTCCGGTTAGAGCTTGCCAACTTAACTGACGAATTAAGAACTACTAATATATTAGTTCATTATTAATTCATTTTCGGAGCTTAGAACCACTCTTCTTGAAATGGAATGACCGTAGACAGAGACTGTCAATTAGTTTGGGGCGGACGTAGCCAAGTGGTTCCAAGGCAGTGGATTGTGAATCCACCACGCGCGGGTTCGATCCCCGTCGTTCGACCAGTAAAAAAATCGACCGGATCACAATGAATTGTGATTTGATATAATCAATCAAATGATTAGTGGTTCACGATACACTGTTATGTATATATATATATATATATATTGTATATATATGTTATGTTATAACATATAACAAGATATTTGAAAAAAAAAAAAAGACAAAACTGAATCGGTAAAGGAGGATTGGGATCTTTCCAAAAATATTTCCTTGGTGAATTCAATTTATTTATTGAAATAACCATAATTCTTTATCCATGTACTTACATTCATTTACGAACAGTAATCAAATCGAATCCCAAACCTATATCTCTCCTGTTATCATTTTACCCAAAGCGCAATTAGAATTGGAAAAAGGAGATTTCTCCTAGCTCTGACTCCTCCATTTTCCATTCTATTATTTGAATAGAGAGAACTAAGTCTTAATTAGCGGGTAGTTTCATCCGCTGCAAATTAATGAACAAAATTGCCTTTATCTGGAAATGAAGGAGGGGTCTTTTGCTTGGCTT
This sequence comes from Sequoia sempervirens, assembly GCA_007258455.2. Taxonomy (NCBI): domain Eukaryota; kingdom Viridiplantae; phylum Streptophyta; class Pinopsida; order Cupressales; family Cupressaceae; genus Sequoia; species Sequoia sempervirens. The sequence continues at coordinate 9,806 of VDFB02303713.1, forward strand.
CCTCCATTTACTCAGGAGAGAATAAGGTTTAAGATGTGAGGGAGCTAAAAAAAAAGCAGGGCCAAACAATGTAATATGCTACAATCAAATAAATAAGGCAAAGTAAAACTCAAAATGAGATCTTCCGAATAACAAATTCGGAAGATAAAAAAGAAATAAAAGGAGATCAAAAGATGAAAATAGCAGTTTATGGAAAAGGCGGAATCGGTAAATCAACCACTAGTTGTAATATTTCAATTGCCCTAGCTAGACGTGGTGAAAAAGTGTTACAGATTGGATGTGATCCCAAACATGATAGTACTTTTACTCTAACAGGATTTTGATACCTACAATTATAGATACTTTGCAGTCCAAAGATTATCATTATGAGGATATTTGGTCCGAAGATGTCATTCATAAAGGTTATGGAGGGGTAGATTGTGTGGAAGCTGGGGGGCCACCCGCAGGAGCTGGATGCGGGGGATATGTGGTAGGAGAGACTGTGAAATTATTAAAAGAATTAAATGCATTTTACGAATATGATATAATATTATTTGATGTATTGGGTGACGTGGTTTGTGGAGGTTTTGCTGCTCCGTTGAACTATGCAGATTATTGTGTCATTATCACAGATAATGGATTTGATGCATTATTTGCAGCTAATCGTATTACTGCTTCTATCAGGGAAAAAGCTCGTACACATCCACTCCGATTAGCAGGTTTGGTTGGAAATCGTACATCTAAAAGAGATCTTATCAATAAATATGTAGAAGCCTGTCCAATGCCCGTAATAGAAGTGTTACCTCTTATTGAAGATATTCGAGTTTCGAGAGTCAAGGGGAAAACCTTATTTGAAATGGTTGGATCCGAACCATCCCTTAACTATGTATGTGAATATTATTTAGACATAGCGGATCAAATATTGTCCCAACCAGAAGGTATTGTGCCAAAGGAGATTCCAGATCGGGAATTATTCAGTTTACTCTCTGACCTTTATCTCAATCCTATTGATGAGGGGAAAGATCAAAATAATAAGGAAAATTTACTTGGATTTACGACGATTTAATCAACATAGTTATAATCATTTATGTCAGTGAACATTGATGAACCTCTCACTGTCGAATGCGAGACAGGTAATTATCATACTTTTTGTCCAATTAGCTGTGTATCTTGGTTATATCAAGAGATCGAAGATAGTTTCTTTTTAGTTGTGGGCACAAAGACATGCGGTTATTTTCTGCAAAATGCACTTGGAGTAATGATTTTTGCAGAACCTCGCTATGCAATGGCAGAATTGGAAGAAGGAGATATCTCGGCTCAATTGAATGATTAGGAAGGATTAAAAAAGCTTTGTATTCGAATAAGAAAAGATAGAGACCCCAGCGTGATCATATGGATAGGTACTTGTACTACAGAGATAATCAAAATGGATTTGGAAGGTATGGCACCCAAACTAGAATGGGAAATTGGAATCCCAATTCTAGTGGCAAGAGCGAATGGACTCGATTATGCTTTACTCAAGGAGAAGATACTGTGTTAGCTGCGATGGCACATCGTTGTCCAGAATCGGAATTCTCCGTTCGTGAACGAAAAGAAACTATACAAAATTTTTTCACTTTTCATTCTAGAAAAAAAGAGGAATTGGTTGAATATGCAAATCACCCTTCCTTAGTTCTTTTTGGATCTTTGCCGTCCAATGTGGCTTCTCAACTAAATCTAGAATTAAAACGTCAATCCATCAAGGTATCAGGTTGGTTACCTGCTCAAAAATATACTGATCTTCCATCATTGGGTGATGGAGTTTATGTTTGTGGTGTTAACCCATTTTTGGGTCGGACAGCGACAACTTTGGTAAGACGCGAAAAATGTCAATTAATTGGAGCTCCTTTTCCTATCGGTCCAGACGGAACGCGTGCTTGGATTGAAAAGATTTGTCCTGTATTTGATGTTGAACCCCAAGGTTTGGAGGAAAGGGAGGAACGGATATGGGAAAGCTTAAAGGATTATCTTGATTTGGTACGTGGTAAATCTGTCTTTTCATGGGAGATAATCTGCTAGAAGTATCTCTAGCAAGATTCTTAATCAGATGTGGAATGATTGTTCATGAAATTGGCATTCCATATATGGATAAGCGATATCAAGCTGCTGAATTATCACTTTTACAAGATACATGTATAAAGATGTGTGTACCAATACCACGAATTGTGGAGAAACCAGATAATTCGAATCAAATACGACGTATACGCGAATTAAAACCCGATTTAGCTATCACGGGAATGACTCATGCTAACCCGTTAGAGGCAAGAGGAATTAGTACTAAATGGTCAGTTGAATTTACTTTTGCCCAGATTCATGGGTTTGCCAATGCAAGAGATGTACTTGAATTGGTTACCCGACCTCTACGTCGTCAGAAAAATCTAGAAGACTTGGGTCCAACCACTTTGGTGAGAACTTAATAAGTTCAAAATGTTCCAGTAATTCTGGATCCAATAATTTGAGATAATTCGATCTATCTCATTTTATTGAAATTCTTGAAATATCAACGTATAGAAAATTATGTTTGTGAGATAAAGATCGAAATTGATTCAAATTATTTGGAATGATATTTGTGGATGTGAGCGATAACTAATATCCATTTATTTTCATGGGAGATCCCAAAAATGATTTCTATAATCATTTCAAATCTCCCCATGCTTATATGAGAGATATCAGAGTCATTTCTGTAATTTCTAATGTTACACCACCGATGGACACGAAAACATTTTTTCTTTTATTTATTAGATGGACTTAGACAAATGTAGAAGTACAAGTATGAGATTATAAAAAAAATGGATATCAAAACTTTCCATAAATAAATGGAATTCTTCGCCGTGAGTAATAGTAATTAATCAATTTTATTGTTTTCCTTCTTATCTTATACATATTCTCTTTTTTCATGTAGAGCCTGTCTAGATGGACATACATAGATAGATACATATAGATCTATGTCTACGTGCATAAACTTTTTTCATACCGGGCGGGATATGTTTCATTCTTTTTTTTTTTTTTTTTTGTATATGCGTTCCCTTTTCTAATCGAATCTTGATACTATGTATCATATATGAAACTCAAATCGAAAAAGATTTGATGGTTAGACTCAATATAATCTAATAAAAACTTAAACTGTTATAGGAGCTTTCCTTTTTGTAGATGAGATGTGCATGGTAAAAAATTATTGCCATATGAATAAAACTATTTTATTCATCCTAGATTCTTCAATGAATATAGGAGAATACAAATGAATAATAATTTGTTTGCAGCCAGAGTCTTATCTTATTCTAGAAGATAGATATCTATATCTATTTTTTTTTTCTTTTTTTGCACTCAATGAGAATCTTGTATTTCATAAAAATCAGGTGCAATATAGTCTTTGCGTAAAGGCCACCCAATCCAGCTTTCTGGCATCAATATACGTTTTAGACATGGATGACTTTCATAAAATATTCCCAACATATCATAAGATTCCCGTTCCTGGAAATTAGCACCTTTCCAAATACGTAGAACAGACGGGATTCTGGGATCTTCCCTTGGGGCAAAAACTTTTATACACACCTCTTCAGGTTGATCTGCATTATCCTTTATTCTCGTAAGATGATATACACTAGCTAAGGAACCCCCTGGTGCTACATCATAAGCACACTGAGAACGGAGATAATTAAAACCATAAACATATAGAGCAACGGCTATAGAGGCCCAATCCTCAGATTTGATCTGTAATGTTTCTGTGCCTTGGTAATCAAAACCCAAAGGTCTATGAGCTAACTTATGCTTGGCTAGCCAAGCAGATAATCGGCCTTGCATTTGATTACTATTTATTGTCAAAGTATCTGTATAAGGATTTGACATTTCTAATGGAATTTCAAAAATTTATTTCCTGTTCGTTACTTTTTACTAACTGTTATTCATTCGCCAGCAAACTCTCGTATTTTCAAATTTTTCAAAGGGTACGGTATCTCTGAAATGGATTCAGATGTTTTGGGAGTTATCTCTAAAGTCGATTCAAACCGAGATTCATAAGATTGATGAAAAAACTTCTCCTCCTTATTTTCAATAAGGATACTGAACCCAATATGAAACCTATGCTTTCTAGTGAAATATCTCTTTACTTGTTTAAACTCGGTTCTATCTTCAGATATTTCTTGGGCTATTTTTTCACGAAGTTTTATTATAGCATCTATAATAGCTTCTGGTTTAGGAGGACAACCCAGCAAATAGATATCCACGGGAATTAACTTATCTACTCCGCGAACGGTACTATAAGAATCTGTACTAAACATTCCTCCTGTAATAGTACAGGCTCCCATAGCAATTACATATTTTGGTTCGGGCATCTGTTCATATAATCTCACTAAAGAAGGAGCCATTTTCATGGTCACAGTTCCGGCTGTTATAAGAAGGTCGGCTTGCCTGGGACTGGATCTTGGCACCAAACCGTAACGATCAAAGTCGAATCGCGAACCTATTAATGAAGCAAATTCGATAAAACAACAACTAGTACCATAAAGGAGCGGCCATAAACTAGAGAGTCTCGCCCAATTGGACAGATCATTTAGAGTAGTTGAAATCACTGAATTCAGAGTTGCTTGATCAAGTAAAGAGGATTCTATAGGATTTATCGCCGGCTTTAGATTTAGATAATTTTCTACTTGCCTTTTACCACTCCAAAATTTGGGAGTTAAGACCATTCCAATGCTCCTTTTCTCCATGCATAAACTAAACCAACAATTAAGATAATCACGAAAATAAAAGCTTCTATAAATGTAAATAGACCCAAAATATCAAAACTCATAGCCCACGGATAAAGAAAGACTGTTTCCACATCAAAAACAACAAAAACTAAAGCAAACATATAATAACGAATTCTAAATTGGATCCAGGTATCTCCCATTGGTTCTATACCTGATTCATAACTGGTGGCTTTTTCCGGCCCTTTACTTATTGGAGCCAAACTTCTGGAAATTGAGAATGCCAGAATCGGAATAAGGCTGGATATGGATAAATATATCCAAAAGTATCATATTCAGAAAATAGAAACATAAATAGATTCCTGTTTAAATAGATCAAATTCTTCTATTTATTATCAATTTACTAATCGCTTCTCTCCCCTCCCGAATGATTCATTATCATTTATTATATTAATTCCATGTTTCGTCTGTTACTTAACACGGAAATGAATAAAAGAATATTATGTAATACATTTCAAATAATCTAAGAAATGGTTCTAAAAGAACCCGTGCAGTTCGACAGACTTCACGTTGGTTCGTGTTGTAATGTGTGAACCAACATGGTTTGATGTAAGGGAATTTTCTCTATTGAAATAAGGGGTCTTTCAGGGTCGTTGTTTCTAACGATGTGAGATGTGCTAGCAAGTTAAACTTTATCTATTTATTCGATATTACATATTGAATATTAATATGAAAAATAGAGTTGACAAACTTAGAGAACCTCGAATTAATACGAATACTTGAAAAAAAATTGAAAAAAAAAAGGTTGACAAACCTGGATAATATCCATTATAAGCCTATCAATCAAAATGTTTAATATTACATTAGACAAAACATATTGAAATTATTGAAAATAAATTCCTTGATTTTGAAATAAAAAGAAATAATTTGAATGCGTGTTGATGCATCAGTTTATTATACGAATAGCATGGTTCATAGAATGCATACGAACGATGCAGTGATGCTTTTCTAGCAGTCTAATTCGAATCGAAGACTGAAGGTTGCTCAGTTGTCCATATTTCCAGCAATGCAATGGATTCCGTATGAGAAACATAGTATCAAATTGATGCTATGTCTTTCTAGCAAATTGAAAAGACAATGGAGTTCGATTATATATGATTATATTCGATAATAATCTTTGATAAAAAAAAAATGAATATGTGCCCACATTCCGCCATGATTTATGATCTATTATTTAGTGTCACAGAGATCTTGGGGAATAAGACTCTGGGTCGCAATCGAAAGAATTTTCATTCTTATAATTCTAAATCTTTTTTTTTTATTTTTTCTTTTCATTCATATTTCCTCTTTACTCATTTTTGATTAAATTCTCTTCTGTGTAAGTCGTCGGTTCCGCATTTAACAAAAAAAATGCAATGCTTTTTAATCGCAATTTAGCATCGGATCATAGGGACAATACGAGAGAGAAGGAATAGAAGAGTTTCCTAATTGTATAGGGCTATACGGGCTCGAACCGTAGTCCTTCTCGGTAGAACAGATCAAATTTCTTATTACCAAAATGATTCGAACTGTTCCAAGAACCCAACATGCATTTTATATTGCATTGGGCTCTTTCATTAACTGATGGAGAGATCAGTTAGTCTGCCATTCTCTTCTTTCTAGAAAGATAATAAGATGGCTCCGTTTGCTTCAAACAAAAATGTTTCGAAAGCAATCCCCAAGTGCTTCAAAAGGTTCCCTTGACGTAGGTCTGTCATGCTCAGACATAGATTCTCCAAATGGAGTCTCTATCACCCCAAAAGAATAATATGAGACTTCATACACCTCAAAGTTCATAGAGCGAAAAGAATTCTTTTTTGAGGTCCTCGTATTGTACTCATTATGTCTGACATTGAATGTCCCCGAGATTGACCATATCAACTAGATCTATAGTTCGAATCAGAGCGAACTTCATCTTTGTCATGCTATTGTTCTCCCAATTCATAGAGTAAGACTCAAATCCATTTTATGGACCGGATGAACCAATAAACTCTCCTGAAAACCATTGGCGCACGTGTAAACGAGGTGCTCTACCTAGCTGAGCTATAGCCCTTCACAGTTTAGTCTTGAAGATATACTAACAAAATTGATCACTTTCTGTCAAGACGGATGATATTTAATTGAATCATTCGATACTATCCCATAGTTAATGGGCATATTGTTTATATATTGAATTATACCTAGAATTGTTTCTAGGTACGACTCTATCTATGATAATAAATAACCCACTTAACTCAGTGGTTAGAGTATCGCTTTCATACGGCGGGAGCCATTGGTTCAAATCCAATAGTAGGTAAAACTTATTTGATGCGATTGAGTAATCAAATAAGTTTTACTACATTTATTTATTTTATAAGTCAATTATTTCCCTTTAAATAATCACTATTTTTAGATCATTATCGAAGTTGAACTTTACAAAGAAAAAGATGACTAAGTAAGTTAAAGTTCTAACTCTCAATGATTATTGACTGATCAACTCATTACAGAGCATTTGTACTTTTTTTAGTTTTTTGCTAGTATTAGCAATTGGAATCAATATCCTTTTTTTATTTATTTTTTATGAGAACCAATCCTTTTATTCTTGGGTTTTCCGCACTTGTAGAAAAGAAGGCAGGACGTATTACTCAGATCATCGGCCCAGTATTAGATGTATCTTTCCCTCCAGGTAATATGCCTAGAATTTACAATTCGTTGATCGTTAAGGATAACGATACAACCGGTCAGCCAATAAGTGTGACTTGTGAGGTACAACAATTATTAGGAAATAATAAGGTTAGAGCTGTAGCTATGAGTGCTACAGACGGTTTGATGAGAGGAATGAGAGTAATTGATACAGGAGGTCCACTTAGTGTTCCAGTTGGTGAAACTACTCTCGGGAGAATTTTTAATGTTCTTGGGGAACCCGTTGATAACTTAGGTCCTGTAGATGCTCTCACAACATCTCCTATTCATAGATCTGCTCCCGCCTTTACACAGTTGGATACCAAATTTTCAATCTTTGAAACAGGCATTAAAGTAGTGGATCTTTTAGCTCCTTATCGCCGTGGGGGAAAAATTGGATTATTCGGGGGAGCTGGAGTGGGTAAAACAGTGTTGATTATGGAATTAATCAACAACATTGCTAAGGCTCATGGAGGTGTTTCTGTATTTGGCGGAGTAGGGGAACGTACCCGTGAAGGAAATGATCTTTACAAGGAAATGAAAGAATCGGGAGTCATTAATGAACAAAATATATCAGAATCCAAAGGAGCTCTGGTCTATGGTCAGATGAATGAACCACCAGGAGCTCGTATGAGAGTTGGTTTAACTGCTTTAACTATGGCTGAATATTTCCGAGATGTCAATAAACAAGATGTACTCCTATTTATTGACAATATCTTCCGCTTTGTCCAAGCAGGGTCAGAGGTATCCGCATTATTAGGCAGAATGCCTTCCGCGGTGGGTTATCAGCCAACTCTTAGCACGGAAATGGGTTCTTTACAAGAAAGAATAACTTCTACCAAAGAGGGATCTATAACCTCCATTCAAGCAGTTTATGTACCTGCAGATGACTTGACTGATCCCGCTCCTGCTACAACATTCGCACATTTAGATGCTACTACTGTACTATCGAGAGGATTAGCTGCCAAGGGGATCTATCCAGCGGTAGATCCGCTAGATTCCACGTCAACTATGCTCCAACCTTCGATCGTAGGCGAAGAACATTATGATACTGCGCAAGGAGTTAAACAAACTTTGCAACGTTATAAGGAACTTCAAGATATTATAGCTATTCTTGGATTAGACGAATTATCAGAAGACGATCGTTTAATCGTGGCAAGAGCAAGAAAAATTGAACGGTTTTTGTCACAACCCTTTTTTGTAGCGGAGGTATTCACTGGTTCCCCCGGTAAATATGTTAGTCTAATAGAAACAATTAGAGGTTTTCAAATGATCCTTTCCGGAGAATTAGATGGTCTACCCGAACAGTCTTTTATTTGGTGGGTAACATTGATGAAGCTACCGCAAAGGCTATGAACTTAAAAGAAATTTAAAGAAACAAAATGAACCTAAATCTTCGTGTACTCACTCCCAATCGAGTTGTTTGGGATTCAGAAGTTCTAGAAATAATACTAACTACTAATAATGGTCAAATGGGTGTATTACCCAACCATATTGCAATTGTAACAGCTTTGGATATAGGAGTCATGAAAATACGACTCAATGCCCAGTGGTCAACTATGGCTTTGATGGGCAGTTTTGCCAAGATAGACAATAATGAAATAACATTATTGGTAAATAATGCAGAAAGAGGTATTGATATTGATCTTCAAGAGGCTCAGGAAAGTTTTAGATTAGCTAAAGCTGATCGTGCGCGAGCTGAAGGCAAAAGACAAGCAATTGAGGCTGATGTAGCCCTCAAAAGAGCTAGAACACGACTAGAGGCTGTTGATGCTATTTTGTCGAGATAAATAGATATTCATCCAATGAAATTGGAAGTAAATGGATAACGATCGGAAGTCTTCAACTTGCTGAACCAATAACTAGTCACATTTCTACCTATGCCCATACCGTCTGCTATTGCAATTTTTTTCATGTTCTTTTTCGCCTAAAATGAAATGTATCGCATTTACTTCTAATATAGAATAAATTAGAATTGCGGAAAGGTCCGCAGGTCAATCGAAATAAGAAATCGGGTTGCGTCATACATACATAACATGATACAATGTCACTTGAAAGAGAAGCCTTTTTGACAATAAAGGCTACAAAATGTGTATTTTGTACAAAAATTTTGAAATACAAAAGTGATTCTTTACGTTCGACACCCAGGTCGAGTAGACCTCGTTCTTGTAAG
>VDFB02303714.1:0-15859 GCA_007258455.2 Sequoia sempervirens
TAAGTGCTAAAATTATGGAAGCACTAATTAATCCTCCTATGCAATAAAATAGTTAACCTAAGTGCTAAAATTTTCTAAGCACTAAAATAGATGACCTAAGTGCTAAGGTTTTCTAAGCACTAAAATAGCATTCCTAAACACTACAATGAAAGGAAAAAGCACTAAAAGAAAGGAAAATTTTAAAAACTTAAGAAAACAATAAAACTAAGGAAAGCATGAAAAATGACGAGGTTTATGGGTACGTATCATAGCTCTGTAAGCAGCTGGGTGCTGGTGACATCCAAGACACTTGAACTGGTGAGTGTGATAGGGAATCAACATCCTGCTCCAGATTGCACAAAATTGCTCTATCACAAAGATTTCAAAAATTCAAATGCACAAATGAGTTTGAAAATGACCTTTTTGACCTATTAAAGCTTATTTTTGGTGGGCTTTTTATGGGATTAATTAATTTCTTTTAAGGGGAGATTAATACAAATTCATCCACTTGGGTAAAATTCTACATTCTATATCGGGAGATAAATTATTTCAACAACAAATTTACATCAAATCATCATATAAATCATAAAAATTAGAAAAAATAATTCTTCAATTTATCTCCTGAGGGGGCATATATCCATCAGCAGCTAAAATCAAATGTCTAGGGAAAGTTAGGGGCATACTAATTTTTTTTCATCGATACTAGTAGTAGCAGCAAAATTTTCTTTGAAGCAATGTGTAAATGCATCACTTTAAAGAGAGGAAAAATGTATACACCTAAAAATGGTTTGGAGAATATAATTAATTAAATATGATTTATTTGATTAATTAACCTTAAATTCATCTACTTAATAAATAAATAGAAATATTTATTTATATTAAGTTCACTTTTAATTCTTCTATTTTACCATATCATTTCCTCTTAATTAAATAAACAAAATTAAATACTTTATTTTATTTAATTATTATCATCATTATTTCTTCTATATTTTATCCATTTATTAAATAAGAAAACTTCAATAATTTGTATTATTTAACTATCTTATCATACTTCCTATTAATTAAATAAAGATATCTTAAAGTCTTATTTAATTATCATATCTCTTTTTATTAAATAAGAATTTAATATCAAATATTTTTTTCATTTAATTAAATATCTTCTTACTTTGCTAAAATTTGAATAAATCAAAAATATTCAAAGAAAGCAATATTCCTTTACTCACTCACTAATAAAATAATATTTTTCAAATCTAATTTTCATAGGAAAGCTTCTAAGAAAATCTTGTAGACAATCCTCTTAATTGCATTCCTCTGATTCTTTCTATCATCTTGCCTGACGTTTTCTTGGGGAGAAACCATTCCCATGATCAACTCAAGCTTATCAATCTCTCACTAGTCAATTCTCCAAATTGAATCCAAGCCTTAGCTTTGTTGTCCTAGATCTATAAATACAACCTTTTGAAGCATAGAATAGATCCCCAACTTTGTGCAAACTTACTCTACAAGAATAGCAATCAAGCAATAGAATCTTAGCATCATAGCAATCATAGCATCAGTAGAATTAGAATCACAAATACATCATTGTTTTTACTATGGCTTCCATTTATTGGATTTAATGTCAAAATAGATTATAGTAGCATCAATATCATTTAGAGATCATTATCAATCATTAGATCATTGCATTTATCATTACTCCATTCTTTAGATTGGCATTTTAAATAGTCACACTGCTGACCAGATCTAAGAGCCTTCTGTGACTTGATAAATCTTTGGAGATAGGAGACAATGAGATGCTTTAAATTAGTTTAATTCATGTTAAATATTGATATAATGTTTCATTAAGAAGTGTTTTAGTTTGTTTTACTTATTTACTTATTACACACTTACACTTATTGATGATTATACTCTTATGACATGGGTTTCTTTTCTTAGATTAAAAACATAGGCTCTAGATAGGTTCAAGGTATTCAAAGCAAGAGTGGATAATGAAGTAAAACTGGAAATCAAGTGTTTGAGATCAAATATAGGTGGAGGATTCACCTTTGTTGAATTTAATGCATTCTATGAATAACATGGCATAAGAAGATAGTTTTCTACTCCAAGAACCCCTCAGCAGAATGGAGTAGTTGAAAGGAAAAAAAGGATAGTACAGGAAGCTACTAAAACCATGGTGAAAGAATCAAATGTACTAGATGTGTATTGGAGAGAAGTGATACATACTATTGTTTATGTTCTTAATAAATTTTAGATCAGACACAATAGCACTAAGACTTCTTTTGAGTTATGGACTGGTAAGACTCCTACAGTGATGTATTTCAAGGTATTTGGAAGAAAATGTTATATTAAAAGAGATGATGAAAATATTGGAGAGTTTGATGCTAGATGTGATGAAGGAATCTTTCTTGGATACTCTACTACTAGCAAAGCAAAAATATTCTTTAAAAAAAGATTGAGAAAGATTGTTGAAAGTGCTAATGTGAATGTTAATGAAGACATACGCAGACCTTGTTGGCATATGGCTTTGGGAATTTTTTTTTTATCACTAGTGTTGTCATTGATGGAAACTAGAGTTAGTAGTATAGTTTGTAGTTTAGAAGTAGCTCATACTGGCAAGAAAATTAGAAGATACTATTCTACTGGTTGAAAGCATTAAGAATAGAGTATTTGGTTGGAAAATTGGTTTGACTACTTTACCAGATCATTATTTTGTTGTGTGGATCCCCAGGGTAGCTTTTCAAGCATGTATGCTAAATGTTTGATAATTTTTATGATATTAAATTGATCCATGTATGAGTTTGGAGATTTGGTAGAATGATTTATTGCTTATTTTCTCATTATGGCTGACCTATTGTGTATGGCATGTTCTGGATGTATAAGGAATATTTGTTTTCCTATTTCCTATGTTGGGAATTTTGATTTGGGTCCCTACTATAGTCTATCCAACTTGTGTGGGTATGCATTAATTATAATTAATGTTTTGAGCCGACATGTGGAAGAATATTATATTTTGTTTAAAGCCGACATATAGAAATAAAGTCTTGTTAGTGGATAGATAAAGGAGATTGGTAATTAATTTTGTAGTGTGCGGATGATGAAGTGAGAAGGTGAGAAAGTGAAGTAGTGCAAATAAAATATATGGGATAATATTAGAAGATCTATTGAGTGAATTTTGTTTGTGGTGCAAAAGTGTTTTTGTAGGAAAGCAGAGCAGAGCAGAGTAGAGCATAAGTGTGAATTGGATAGAAGATCCATAATTTGTTTCATGTACTTTATTGGAGCTAAATCTAGGCATTTGGAGATGCTAATTTCTTAGTTCATTCTTTTTGTTATATTCTAAAGTATTTTGTAAGATAGTGAGACTTTCCTTTTGAGCAATGAGCTCTAGGCAATGTGCCTAAATGCAAGTTCTTTCCCTTTTTATCATACTTTTAATAGAGTATACTTTGTGGATTGATCTCCACTATGGTTTTTCCCCTAACATGGAATCCACATAAAAAATTGGTGTTATGGTGTTCACATTGTCTCTTTAATGAATGTTTTCCTTCTACTTGTATGTTGTGGATGCTATTAAAGTTTTATATTGTTGAAATTTTAAGATCTAATTTAAAATCCAAATATTGTTGAACACTGACTCACCCTCCCCTCTCAGTGTTCTTGGTGTCCAACAATTGGTATCAAAGCGTGTTCCTCTTCTAAAGTTTAACAACTTGAGGTGGATCTTGAATTACAGTGGACTCTAGTGGTATTCAACAACTTATGGTGGCACTTGAAGATCTTGATCAGCCTAAAGAAGAAATATTGGAATTTAAAGCAAATCTTGTGGATGTTGAGAATTGAAGTATAAAATAAATGAGTCAAGGGAAAAGAGGAAGGAACTATGAAGCAAAAAGAAAGAAAAGGCTTGGAAGATGTTCATCTAAATAAAACCCTAAAAGAAATAATAGAAGAATGCGAAAAGCTTGCTAAGGACAATACTCCTCTAAAACTTGAAACATAATCTATGGAGATGAAGTTAACCAAACAGATTAAAGAAAGAAAGAAGGAGGAGAATCTATCCAAGTCCTTGAAATAGAAGTCTGAGGAATGGAGTAGAGTTAATAGTGGATTCATTTAGCTAGAGATTGAACTGCAACAATCCAAAAAAAATGAACAAGAGATTGAGAGCCAGATAGTTATTCTAAGAGATGCGCTTGCTACCACAAATGAGATTAAGGAGAAGTTTATAATCAGTTATGCTAATCTTGATGAGATAACTAAAGGATATAAGGAAGTGAATGATAAGAAAAGTCTTTGCTATGTGAGGGGTGAAAGATCTGAATCTAAATAGAAGGACCTTGAAAAGAAGAACAAAGGTAGAAGATATTTGGTAAGACAACCCAATTCTTAGAAATTTAATGGATATTGCGTTTGCAATAAATTTGGACATATGGCTTCTCAATGTAGAAATAAGATAAACTTTGGCACTCCATTTTTTGGTCAGTGTTTTAAATGCAATAATTTTGGTCATAAGTCATTAGAATACAAAAGTATCTCTATCAGTATAAGGAATGCTAGATACTACACATGTGGAAGATTTGGGCATGTTGCTAATCAGTTTAAACTAGGAGAAAATAAATGGAATGGATGGTATAGAGAGAAAAATACACTATGCTACAATTGTAACAAATTTGATCACATTGCAAGATTCTATAGGAATAGAAACATGGATAGGAGAGGTCTAGAATATCAAGGAAGAAATTCATAGAACGGTGACAAGGGAAAAGTAAAAGCATCTATGGAAGAAATAAGAGATCAAATGAAGAAAATTTGGGTAAAGAAGAATGGATCTAATAAGGTTGTACTGGAAGCCCCCTTCAGTAGTTCATCTAGAAATTGATTTTAGGCCATTGGCCTAGGGGGAGTTTTCATGAAAATTTCTTGCCCCCATTGTGTGTAGTTAGTACTAGATCATAGGAAGTTGTCAGTTGGTGTTTTATTCATCCTTAAATGTATTGGTGATTACTTGTTGAAGGTCCACACATGGATTTTTCTCTTGCTATTTGAAAATAGTGTAACTAGAACTTCTAGGGAAAAGCATTTAATGCGACAAGGAAGTTAGGTATGCAAAGTTATCAAAGGGAATTTGGAACCCTCATTCTTCACTGTGCATTGAAGAAGAATAGTCAGAGAACCATTTTAGCAAAATTTTGAAGGAGAAAAAGTCAATTTAGCAATGAATTCTCCAAGAATTTTTGTTGATTATTAATTTTATACTTATTCCATGATCGGTAGAACCCTATTCCATCTAGAAAATGGAGAAAATTAAAGGAACAATAAATTTGGATGAATATAGTAGTCAAAATCTTAGGGATGAAAGAAAATTATTGTCTTCCATCGAATTAAACAAGCTTAGAGCACTGAAACATAAGAACATGGACATGTAGAATGAATTTCCTCATTTCATCAACATGGAGGTAGTTCGGTTTATCTTGAACAGATTGGATGGTGATATCCTTACTTTAGATAAACCTTATCAAATTTCTAAGTATGCAGTTAGAAATCTAATAGGATTGTGCAATGTTGGTGTTCTTCCAAACAAGAAGTCAATTCAGAATGTCGAAGTCAAATCCCTAACTAGAGTAAGAGGAGATCAGAGGGCTTTGGTAATCACAACAATCAAAGATCCATTAACAAGGTATATTGCACATTGAATTTCTTATAAAAAAATCTTCAAAAATAGAGAAGGATCAACCTCAGCAGGTGTAGTGTATACTGCTCACAAGATGATAATAGAAAATGAAGAATTTGATCTATGTGGATTACTGAAGGATCAATTAATTGAGAATGTGAAATTAACGAATGATATATATTACTCTTTCAAGTTTGGTACCCTAGCTATATGC
This sequence comes from Sequoia sempervirens, assembly GCA_007258455.2. NCBI lineage: Eukaryota > Viridiplantae > Streptophyta > Pinopsida > Cupressales > Cupressaceae > Sequoia > Sequoia sempervirens. Next base: position 5,862 of record VDFB02303714.1, read on the forward strand.
ATTATGATGTATTTCCTAAAATGTTTACCTCAGAATGACAATGTTGTATGGAAGGATAATATGTTGATTTGCAATAAATTTTTTGAACATTTCAACTCTTTTGAGAATGGTGAACAAGATTATGAAAGCTTCTTTAGGAACTTCTTAGGAAATTTTGGTGTAAGTGATATTCCTCTCCTAGTAAAAATAGTTGAATTTGGATCATCCTTCGAAAGGATGGGGAAAAAGCAAAAGAGAGAAAGAGAATTTGTTGGCAACATCCCTTTGACACCTAAGTCAACAAAATTTGAGGGAAAAGGTAAGGAGAAGATGGTTGTGGATATAGTGGATGAAGACTCTGAAGGATATACACCAAGAGATGAACCAAAACTAGTCAAACTGGATGTGGTAATTGTAGAGGAGAGTGATGAAGAAGGTTCTCTACTCAAGTCAAAGATACTACAAATTTTTCAAGAAGAAGATGGAATGCAAAAGTTAACTAACATATGGTTAAATGGACCATGATATGAATAGGATCTCATTGAGGAAACTCTAGGAAGATACTTTATTGATAACAACATTGAACTGGAAAGTCACAGAATGTACTTCTAGAAAAATTGATTGAATGTGTCAAGGAGGCTATGGAATGTGTGCCCTAGGATAGAAAAAAGGAGCACATAATCTCTCATCTGAAGATGTTTTTTAGGCTATCTCTCTCCAAATTGAAAAAGAAAATGAATGTGTTAATATAGTGCATATACTCAGCAAACAAGATCTACAACTACTATCTTAGGTTGCCTCATGTGGTTGGAAAATATAAGGACAAGTTGGAACAAATTGAGAATGAGCTTATCAAAATCGGGCAAGACTACAATATGGTTTAGGACAAGGATGGAGAAGTTAGAAAGAAGGTTCATGAGTTTCAAGTTGAGCATGCGAAGGTTCATTTTTCCAGAAACACTCTTATGGATACTTTCTAGAAAGTGAAGGATCAAACTAAATGCAAATTAGAGAAAATGATTGAAGTTATGAAGAAAGGAGAAAAACTAGGAGCCATTACCATTCATAAATCCCTTGTCCAGGTCATCAATCGAACATCAAAAAATAATTGTCTAATAATTGGTACTAGGATTGCGATGGACTCTTGGAACAAATTTCTCCCGGAAATGAAAGATAAGTATAAAATATATTTTTTCATTTAGTAGTAGTTGCAACATCTTTTTCAATTGAGGGAGAGAATACAGTAAGAGAGAATGTAGTAAAAATTCTAAGCTGGAGAGAAAAGTAAGTTTTTTTCATTGATATCAAAGGGGGAGAGAATGTAGTGAAAAATGACTTGACATCCAAAGGGGAAGTAGTGTTTTTGAATTCTTGACACTTAGTCATTTTTCAATAAGTGTTTCCATCAATGCCAAAGGGGGAGATTATTGGAATATGGCTTTGCAAGTCTTCTTTTAGTACTAGTGTTGCCATTGATGGTAACTAGAGTTAGTAGTACGATCCATAGTTCAGAAGTAGCTTATATTACATCAAGAAAAGTAGAAGACAATATTCTACCAGTAGAAAGCATGACGAACAAAGTATCCAGTTAGAAAATTGGTCTAAATAGTTCACCAGATCATTATTTTGTTGTACCAATCCCTAGGGAAGATTTTCAAGCATGTATGCTACCTGTTTGATAAGTTTTATGATATTACATTGATCCACACACAAGTTTGGAGATTTGGTAGAATTATTTATTACTTATTTTCTCATTTTGGCCAACTTGTTTATGTATGGCATGTTCTATATGTATAAGGATTATTTTTTTGCCTATTTCTTATGTTGGAAATTTTTATTTGGGTCCCTACTACATTCTAGATGACTTGTGTGGGTACACATTAATTCTAATTAATGATTTGAGCTGACATATGGAAGAATATTATATTTTCTTAAAAGTTGACATATAGAAATAAATTATTCTTAGGAGATATATAAAGGAGATAGGTAATTCATTTTTTAGAGTGTGGATGATGAAGTGAGAAGGTGTGAAATCAAAGTAATGTAGAGAAACTATATGGGGTAATATCAGAAGATCTATTGAGAAAATTTTGTTTGTGTTGTAGAAGGGTTTTTGTAGGAAAGTAGAGTAGAGAAGAAGTGCGAATTGGATAGAAAATATAGAATATGTTTCATGTGCTTTATTGGAATTGAATATAAGAATTTGGAGATGCTAATTTCTCAGTTCATTCTTTTTTTTATAGCCTCAAATATTTTGTAAGGTAGTGAGCCTTTCCTTTTGAGTAGTGAGCTCTAGGTGGTGTGCCTGAATGCAAGTGCATTCCCTTTTGATCATACTTTTAACAGAGTATACTTTGTGTATTAATCTTCACTATGGTTTTTCCCCTAACAGGGTTTCCACATAAAAAAATTGGTGTTATGGTGTTCACATTGTCTCTTTAATGTATATTTTCCTTCTACTTGTATGTTTTGGATGATATTAAAGTTTAATATTGTTGTTGAATGTTTAAGATCTAATTTAAAATACCAATATTGTAGAACACTGATTCACCCCCCTCTTAGTGTTCTTGGTGTCCAAAAAACCTACTAAGATTAGTGAAGTTGAACCTGGTGATCCTATCTATGGGCATGTACCTAAGGAGAACAAGGAGAATGAAGAAGAAAAGAAAGAAGAACAAGTGGAAGAAGGAGAAGAAGTAAATGAACTAGAACCTATTGTTAGAACTCCTAAGTATGTTTAGAAGAATCATCAAGAGGATCAAATAATTGGTGATAAAGTGAAGGTGTGAAGACAAGAAACAGAGTTGTAGCCCAGCTAAATTTGTGTCTATTATCTAAAATAGAACCCAAATCTATAAGTGAAGCATGCAAAGATGAGATTTGGATGAGAGATATGAAATAATAATTGTAATAGATAGAAAAGAATCAAACATGGTAACTAATCCCTAGGACAGTGAATAAAAATGTGCTTGGTTTGAAATGGGTGTTCCAGAATAAGCTTAATGAAAGTGGAGAAGTTATAAGGAATAAGGCAAGACTAGTATGCAAGGGATATTCACAAGTTGAATGTATATATTTTGAAGAAACATTTTCCCTTGTGGCCAGAATGGAAGCTATAAGGGTGTTTTTGGATTTTTCTGCTCACAAAGAATTCAAAGTGTATTAGATGGATGTTAAGTCATCATTTATGAATGGTGAGTTGGAGGAAGAACTATACATAGATCAACTTGAAGGGTTTCAGTTGTCTGATAAACTGAACATGGTTTGTAAGTTGAAGAAGGCATTGTATGGACTAAAGCAAGGTCCCAAAGCTTGGTATGCAAGACTGGATAGATATTTTACAAAGCAAGGATTAAATAAAGGTTTTACTGATAGTAATCTTTACTTCATTATGCAAGGTAAAAAAATTGTGATAGTAGTTGCCTATGTTGATGATATCATTTTTTGGTGGAAATGAAGGTACGTGTAAAAAGTTTGCTCAAGAGATATAAAAAGAATTTGAGATGTCTATGATTGGTGAATTGAATTTATTTCTTGGTCTATAAGTGAATCAAACTAATAAAGGGATATTCATTTCATAATATAAGTATTTAAAAGAGTTGTTAGAGAAGTTTGGGATGGATGATTCTAAACCAATTTGTATTCCTATGGTAATTGAATGTAAATTGAGAAAATATCATACATCTATTTGTGTTGTAGAAAAAAGGACCCTTTGCTTGACATGGGATGAATTCATGATCAAATGGATTTAACGAGGCCTTAATCTAGTGTTGTGAGGAATCCTATGCGTCCACACTAGGTCTTGGACCTTTCAAATGCATTTAACATCTTGTAAAGGTGTTGTAAAGTTTTGTACAATACTTTCATGCTTTTCTAAACTTAATTAACCTATTTCTCCCTAATTCAAAATTATAAAATATGTTTAATAACATTATCACATTAATCTAGAAGATTATTAATGTAAACTTAATGTTAAACTACTATTGTAATGTGCCTTGCACATTCACATTGGTTTTTGTGGGCTACATGGACCTAATTTTAGTGTTGTAAAGTGTATTTAATCACACTTTCACATTTATTTATTTGTTCCAAGCCCTATTTAACATTTACATAATCACTAATAGGTACCTAATGACCCATATTATGCATCCCAAGGCTTTAATTGATCAAAAACCTAACAAAATTGCAATTTAAAACTTATTTCCTTATCCCCTAGCTTATGAGTTCTTGAAATGGCCCTTGCAGGATCCATTCGCCATGTGTGGCGAATGAGTCCTATTTGGCCCCACTTTGACCCTTGAGTAGGAAAAAGTGAAATTTAAGGTTTAATTTCACTACATGCTAGCCTATGATGAGGTATAATCGGGATAATAAGGTACAATTATCTATAAATAATTTTTTTTATCCTTATTTTACATCTAACAACTCATTATTACATCTCTCATCATTAATTCATCTTCTATTTTCTCATACAAGTCTAGCAAACTAGGGTTTCTTCATTAGAAGTCATCAAGTTAGCTTTCTAAAACATTCAAGTGTTGAATCATGTACTAATGTGGATTTCAATATCTATCATCATGGCAAGGTAATCAATTCAATTTTACATTTTGTATTACATTCTTTCATCATTTTGGTTTAATTACCTAAAAAGGGATTGACCAAGGAAAACCCCCATGCCCTAACATTCAACGAGTATGTGCAGGATCATCATGGAAAAAGCATGCCCTTAAGTGGCAAAAAAATCAGAAAAATAAGAGTTACGCAACTTGACGTAAAAATTTGAATAAGTTATCTATATTATTTCAAAAATATGTAAGAATAGAATGGGTAGTAAATTGAATTTTTTTCTAAAACTACTGGTAAGTTTTAAAAAAGAAAACTATTTGGTGAAAAATTTGAAATTTCAATGCAATAAGATTTCTAACTTTTAGGGAAAAATAAGCTCTGGTCTATCTCCGACCACCCTAACCACAATAACACTATAATATTTTTTATAATATTTTATATATAAATAGAGGATCCATGTCCCATGTGGGATGCATATTTTTTTGTAATTTCTTTTGAAGTAAATAATTAATTATAATTTTTTTTTACAACTTCTTCAAAATATAAAAAACTTGTATGTCTAACCACCTTAATTTGGTCAAAACTTCAGAAATTCAATTCTTTCTTTTTTAATCCTATAGTATGCAAAGCATATAACTGGACATTACGTTTTGGATTGAAAAATGTGATATCATTTGAAAGCTATAGATGTTTTTCTAAATAGTCTATCAATTAGGACTTTAGTCATAATTAATAGAAAATGAATAATAATTACTTGCCAATTCAAAGTAAAGAATAGTTTATATTGGTGGAAATTTGAGAATCTCCTTTGAAAACCCTTTTCATTTCATCAATTTTGGGTTAAAAAAATTCATCAGCCACATACCCATTATATTGCCACTTTTTGGCCCGTCATGATCCTACACATACCCCAACATATCTCTCTTTTGTCTAATTTGTTTGCAAATTTGGTACATTTGGAAGCTTATAAATCATTGGGGATCAAGTTGTAAATTAATCCAAGTCATCTCCTCATCATTCAAGTCAAACAATCAACATAAATTCATTTTCAGACCTAAATATGCCAATTTCTAAAGCAAACACTTGTAGAAGACAGAAGTATAGATCTAGACCTATAGAATCAAGTCCAAAATTTGTAGATTCCTATAGGAGGATTGATTTTCTATTGATGGTGAATTAGTCCCACCTGTAGGCTTGGAAATTAATTTTCTTAGAATTCAACTCTCAATAGTCAGAAACCTATTTCCAGAAGTTTTCACTAGAAGCAAGATTGATTCACCATTTGTGGTGAATCAGTCCTAGTGGATGTTAATATCAATTTCATGGAAATTATAGAACCTTCTAGTAACATCAATCTACCTTGAGGTGCACTCTATTCAGTTTCATCAAATTTTGTTATCATTCGCTTAAGTTTCTAGTTCATTCTTGCATAATATAATGTGTTTTCAAACAAGTCTTATTTCATAGGGTTTTTTTGTTTAATCAATAAGTCTTATCAATTAGATTCACTTAGATCATCTCATTTAGTCATATATACATCACACACATCCTAATTTGAGTGAATCATAAGCATTTTTGGCCCTATCTCTCTCCTTTTTGGTGAAAAACCCTAAGAGTACAAGAGAAGTCCACAGGGTCTCAAAAGTCTATGTTTCATTTTGGTGAACCTATTGTTTGAATTCTTTCTTTCCTAATTTTGGATTCCATTCATTCATCCTAGATTAGCTTACATTGCATTTTTTATTAGTTATCTTACATTCTATGGTTTCATTTTTGCATGTGTAAAAGTGCATAATAGGTTGTATTTTTGCATCTTTAATCATTAAAAGGTTCTAAAATTTTGCATTTTTCATTTAGACCTGCATCATAGCATTTTGAAAACATAAAAATTAGTCAAACATTTATGAATATTTTGAAAAAAAATCATACTGGGACTCATTCGCCACCCTGGGCGAATCAGTCCCTTCTGACCCCTGAAACAACATTGTCCTGAACTCAAAAATTTGTTTCTAGGCTTCTATTTGGTGCCTTAACTTGTATATATTAGTTAGTTTCATTTATCTATCATGCATTTCATTCGATTTCACTTAAAATAGCTCATTTCATGCATAGTTTCATCTCATATTTACATCTCCCACATTTCATTTTTTTAATTATTGCATACTATAATCAACAATTTACTTTGTTACATTGATCTTTGTTTACTTTTTCATACCATGTTCTTTAAATTTCCCTTTTATTTTATTAAACATGGATTTAATAAGCATAACATCCCATCTTATGAGTTTTATTTTGATTACAACTATTAGAAACATAGTGTAGACCAAAACATTACATTACCCATTGTTGTGAATGGAGGTGTAAACAATCATAACACACATTCTTGTTCTTCTCCCAATACCTCTCCTATTAGTGAGGAAGGTATCTTGGTGTTCAAGAAGTTACAAGTCTTGATGGTCTTGATTGTCCCTTTCCTTATTCCCCTTTGGATGATGTTAGCAAACAAGAACATAAAAGCATAGACACCCTTGATCCTACATTACCTAATTCTCCACCCATTTGGGAAGATCTATTTGAAACTCATAATGGTCCTCTTGATGCCTCTCCTACTTGTGACAAAGATACTTTACAAATTTCCACCTTAGATGAACATCTTACAAGCTCTCCTAGTATGGTAAACAATATGGAACAAGATAATGAGACTTTAGAAAAAACAAACAATCTAGTAGAATCTTCCCCTAATCCCCCCACCATAAATTATCAAACACATTAAACCATTAATAGCCCCCTTAGTGGTGATGAAGTTATTTTGGATGAACCAAATTTTCATGAAAATGTGGTTTGTTGTTCTCCTATGAACTCTCCTTCTAGGGAGGATATTGTGAGCCTAGAAAAAGATAATATCCTCTTCAAAGACAATGAAAATATATCACTTGTTATGGGATGCTAACAATATTCAACCTCACCACACACTTTACCTGCATTTGCATCCACTTCATCCTTCCAATAAACCTAAACTCGTCATTTACCCACCATCCCATTGTTGATCTCAGCTTGTGTTTATGGTTTGTCCTTGATGACAAAAATCTCTTTCAGCTTGGTTCTCTTTGATGATCGGGCCTCTATTTGATCCTTATGCTTTATTATGGCACTTCCTTGATGATCCAAATTCATTGTGATGAGAATTCGTCTGCTATGAATGCTATTTCTTTGACTAACGAGTTTGACAGATGGTTTCTTTGACATGATGGTTCTCTTTGCATATCACGTGTATTTCAAATGATTACAAGCCATTTTTTGTCATCACATTTTTTGAAGGCATTACATTTACCTTGGTTCCGGACATCTCATTTGTCTAATGGTATTGGTTGTTTCTCATGGCATATATTCATTTCTATACACTAAGAGTCAACATGTTTTTTTTCGGGCTTACACATATCAGCATAAGTTATACCGTTGGTATGTGGTCACAGTGAAATTGCTTTGTCTCATCGATCGGAGGTTGAATGGGAACATATCGATAAGAGTTTAAGGCTTTGGTGAAGGGTCTTATCGAAAAGGGTTATTTCTCACCGACTAAGACATTTGGAGGTTCATTGACAAGAAATGGGTGGTATCATAATAGGTCTCGGTGAAGTGGTTTTGTCTTGCTGACAGGGGCTCTTCTTCAATGGGTTCTCGGGGAGTGTCTTACTGAACATCACATCTGGGGTTTCACTTGAGCCAAACATAATGTATTTGGTATATAGTCTCACCAAAGAGTTTTTGTCTCACTGACCGATGCACTCAATGTCTTATTGGCATAAGGTTACTGCTCCGGTGAAATGTTATAACGACTCCGTAGTGTCACACCGACTCAGAGTGGATAAATTTTTTTTTGGTATGACATAAAGTAATCTTCGAGAGGTCTCCCTGACATTCATATGTCTTGGAAATGCATAAAACAAAAGAAACATTTTGGTACGTACCGCTGTGCACCATGAAAGGTCTTGGCAAGTTCGATGAAAGCCATAACTGAACGACAACATAAAGGTCGCCATTTCGTAAGAGCTTAAGGTTTTGCAATGTGAGGTCTTGAGTGACCTTCTGGCCTAATGGAACATGAAGCGGGACTATGTCGGTATAGAATTTGACTTATCTCAGCAACTCAAGATGAATGATGACCTTTGATGAAACAAAATCTAATCTATGAGAGGTCTCTCCGATATCGTATGGTCACAGTGATAGTGAATGAAACAAAAGTAAATCTTGGTGAGAAGTTTCCTCATGTCTCAGCGAATGAATAATACACTAAGGAAGCCCATTGATGAAAAATAATGTTGGTTGTATGACTTCTCCCTGACTTTGATGGGTCATGGTGAAAGCGATAACTAAGGGGAATGACTGGTGATTTAATTGCCTTCGACAGGACTATCTGGATGTCTCGGCGAACATGTGTGAATTCGGGTGTTTCGGTATGACTTAAAGCAATCTACAAGATGTCTCTCGATAGTTTGAAGTTACAACGACAAATATAGGATGGATGGACTCGTTGGTAAGAAAAAACATGTATCACAGCGACCAATGTGTATCAAGTGGGCTTTCAGTAAAACAAAAGGTATTCTATATAAGGTCTCCCCGATTATGAATTATCTCAGCGAAAATAGATGAAAGAATAATTAGGAAATTTTTTTTTTTAATCTATTTCCTTTTGACTGGGTATGGAACCCTAGCCTGGCAGCCATCATGTGAGTTCAAGTATCATTTGTTGCTAGCTGTAATGGCTTTATTTGTGGCATATGGAAGCTTTATTTGGTGTGTTTCTGGCTAGATGCTTGACAGTGGTTGATGGAGCCATGGGAGTTGCAGATCTGATTGGTATTTATGCATTTCATACTGCACATACTGGTTTATAATCACCATTTTTAATTGCTCTCTACATCTTAGTTACTAATGTGGAAAATGATGCCCTGACAGAGTATTGTTTTTCATGCATTAGAAGTTATGATTTACAGTGGTGGGTAGTTGTGCTTTTTAAACAGTAAAATGATCTCATACATTTCAGATTTGTTGTGGACGACTCTTAGCTAGGTGAAACGGCTCCTATATTGGCAAATTAATTTCACCTTGTCTAATAATCTTGCTAGGTACAAGATGAAGATTTCTATTATAAACAACTTTTTTATCATCAGTCTAAATCTTTTCAGGTTGGCTGTTCAGCCATTACTTCTGATGATAGTTACTTATTTGGCATTTAAATAAAAAAGGATGTATAAATAGGAGCAGAAAACTTTGTTTCTGTTCGGTTGTTGTGATTTTGAGATTATCATTCCTTGGCTATATGAAAATGTATTGAAATACTCTATGTTAAAATAAATAAAAAAATGCAGAGATATGTTGTAAAATTTCTTCTCTATGTAGTATTTTAGGGATTCAATTATTGAATCTTTAAGGTATTCTGTAGATGAGAAAAA
>VDFB02303716.1:0-18019 GCA_007258455.2 Sequoia sempervirens
TGTTTGCAATTTTGGCAAAATTTCAAAATTGTTTGAGTTTGAATGATTGTTTATAGGTCTGTGAAAGGTGTTTATTTGTTCAATGTCTCAGAAAACACTTTTCAAACACAATATTTTTTCTTTGAATGATGAAACATGCATAATGAAGACAAGCACAATCCTAAGTTAGGCAAAGACTATATTTGCTAGATTCCATGTGGGTTTCCCCAGCCGCACTTGTTCTTAGCGGGTGATCTAGAAGCTTGGCCACATAGGATCCCCCTTACATTGCACTCACTTTTCGGGTCAACAAAGCTTCAAGCCTCCATAAAACTCCCATGGCAAACTTTTCACCTTTACTAAAAACTACGAGTGTGGATTCCTTGGCAACGACCGTTGTTGTGCTAGCAAATAGATGAGTTTTTGGCCACTACACAAAAGGGTTCTAGTAAATACTCGGGGACACGTCACCTTGCGAGCGTATAGCAAGCCACTTAAGGCTTTAATCACTCTATTAGGGGTTCTTATACCTTTAAAAGAAAAGGTAGGTACCTGTTTTCAAATGACACTACACGACTAAGACCTACATATCGTGAGGACTTGACAATTTAGACTCATCCTTTTGTATACCATCCCAAGTTAGAGTCATTCCCTCTTTCGAGGTAGGCCCCTCTAAGGTTTAAAACATAAAAATAGATAGGTCTGGATTTATGATCACCGAGTTTGCACAAGGTGAGAGCATAATCACCTACCACCTTCAAACACAATCAAGCAATGTTCTTTAACCTCATAATTAAATCTAGATGAGACAAACAATTGTTCTTTTTAAAGCACCAATGGAAGTGTTTTCTACTCTAAGGCAAAAAAATGGTTTCAAAATAAAACCCTTGGACATTCAAACCTACAAAACCACTTGTTAGTAGTCTCAAAAATGCCTTGAACCCACAAAAAAGTTGAAGCCACACGTTGCCACAACAAATTAGTAACATGAAAAACCCCTAAGCTACTAAATGGAAAAAGAAAACTTTGGAAAATTCTACAAAATCTGAAAATAAAATTTTACCATATGAATGCGTCATTATGTAGGTCGAATGCGTTGTAGGGCAGAATCTGGAAATTGCTAGGCAGATGTGTCGTTCTGCACAGTGAATGTGTCTAGGGGTCGAAGGTTGAAATATGTAGGCAAATGCGTTGACCTGCAAAGCAAATGTGTCGCAATATGGAAAATGCATCATTCTGCAAGATAGATGCGTCGCAACAGAGAAAATGTGTCGTTCTAGCAGGAAAATGCATCACGGTAAGCCAGATGTGTCACATAAAATAGCAAATACGTCACATCATACCTGTACCTACAAAAACAAAAAAAATTGTACAAAATTTGTAAAAAATGTGATTTTGGCATTGGGTTCACCAATGTAGCTTAGGGAAAAACCTAGGTTAGTAGATTAGAGCTTAAAATAAGATAACCCAAAGCAATCAATGAAGCATAAAGGAGTAAACAACATGAAAACAAGTAAAGAGTTTACCAAATGTCCTCAACCTCCATGATTGACCTTCATTGCACCTTCTCTATTTGCTGCAATATTATGTTTGCCCTTAGATTTTTTTGATGAGCAACCTATGATAATGACAATGTCCTATGCAAATGATGAAGGATTCTATCTAAAAAGAAGCACAATGCAAGTATGCAACTATGAAACAACTATGAAGTAGGTTCATGAAGTCAAGAAATGCCAAGATGTCAAGATGCCAAAAAATGTAGATTGCATAAGATGTAGACATAAAGTATGAAGTATGCCTAGGATGTGAATGCTAAGAGATGTCCAAATGAGGCCAAAATTGCCATTTTATAGAAAAGTCAAATTTGGATGAATGGCCAAGATTGAAGATTGACAAATGCCCTAAGATCAATGGTTAAAATTGAATGTGACAACCCACAATTAGGGCCAAGGCAACATTAGGGTGAATTTGAAATGAATGGTCAAGATTTGATCTTAGAAAATCAAATCAAGGGACAAGATTGCATGTGACAAGGAGATAAGAATGGCACGAAAAGAGAGAGAGCTGGAAAATCAAATAATATTAGAAATTATTTGATTTATGGAAGAAAGCTGTCATTTTGAATTAAAAATTAATTTAATTTAGAAGTTGGGACCATGTGATAGTAAATAATTAATTTAAAATTATTTACTAAGAGAGAAAATGAAAAGTGGGACAATTTTAAATAAATTTATTTATTTAAAATTAGGAGAATGCCAAGGTAGACATAATAAATTCAATAATTTATTTAATTATGAGAGGACATTTAGAAATTAATGACGTATTTAAATAAATAAATGGAATTTATTTATTTAAATAATCAAAAGGAAATAATGGACAAAGGATAATTAAATAAATTTAAGGATTTCTTTAATTATGAAAGGACATTAGAGAATTAGTGACATATTTAAATAATCAAGAGGAATTAAAGACATGACTTAAATAATTAAGAATTATTTAATTAATAGTTGAATTTGGACTATAGACAAAATATGATAAGACATAGAAAAATGTGGTTTGCAGGTCTAGGACATTTTTATGTGTCTATAGATGCAATTGATGTGAAATGCAATGATGTTTGATGATAATGATGTCGATGATGTGAAAATGTTGTTTAGTATGTGATAGGTTTTAGATAAATTTTACATGTCTACAAGTAAAAATAAATAGAATAAAATTCTATCGATAGTAATAAATAGTTTACATCAAACAAATAACATTATTCGTAATAATTTTTTTTTGATATGTAAGGTTTAGTATTATATTAATTAAGAAATAAATTACAAGCGTCTGCTATTGCAGGAAAATAACCAAAAACCAGTTAAGAAGAGGCCATCCAAAAAGCCAAACAAAACGACAGGGCTCCCATCCAGCAACCTAGAACACCCCGACTGCAACATCCACTGCTACCAACCATCCATACACCATTCCTATCATACACATAAAAAAATTTCCATATAAAATTACTAACCAAACTACAACCCCTTACTACGCTACCATAGCCAAACTATACCCAAACTTAGACAATGCAAAAAACAAACCCTAAACTAGCCCGTACTCACAAAAAGCCATCGGTCCTTGCAAAGGCCTCAAAGTCCACGATCCAGTCGATATCTTTCACATGCATAAGACCAAAAACATTCTTCATATATTCCACAACCACTGCAACAATCATTTTGTGCCTCATGAGGGTCAGGCCCTTTAAATCTAACAGAAAAGGAAAGAACTTCATCACATCATCTGTTGACCGCAACAACTCCATGTTGCCAGGACGGGGAATGCCCTTCCCCACAATGGCCACCTTCAACACCTCTTCGACTCCCAATTGCAATTCCTTCATGAAGATTTTTTTCCAGCAACACCTTGGCCTCCGCCTTTGGCACCCGGTTTCCAGAAGAGACGCCAAAAATCTGGAGGTGACGTAGGTATTGTCCCTCCCATATTCATTTTTGGCCAAATGCCCATCACCCAACACCATCTTAACCGCCACGACTAGTAAATAATCATTATTAAGCATAATTTTCTTAAGATGCCGATCCGTTATTTCCCTGAAGGCCATTTGACGCATCTTAGCCCTTAGAGAAATTAGAGTATCAGTGCCAAACCACACTAAACCCTCGGCCGAACCCTAAATTATGAAACACGAACGCCCAGCCATTGCTGTGCCCAAACCCTCACCCAACTAACCATTCACTACCAAAAACACAAGCAAATTACCAGTGCCTAGCCAAGAGTTGAGAAAACAATGACTTCTCCAAACACCACCAATTCATTTAAATTAGAGCAAACTGGAAGGCCATCATTAAACTAATCGCAACTGGGAAGGAATAAATGTTATGATGCCTCGCATGAAGGAGGCTGTCCTCTTCCTTGAGAACCTCCATACAAATTTGTAGACTATCTAATCAACACAAGAGCTCGTACTCAACTATCGCCACCCAAACAACATGCCATGTCTAGTAATAAGTGCCCGAAATGGGCGCCACCTTGACAAGTCCTCCATAGAAGCTCTGCTGCCAATATATAACCTAAGTGACAACTAAGGCCACCACCTCGATATAATGAAGCACTGCCACTGAGGCCATAAACATCCAAACCCCAACCTCATCAGCCTCCACGTGCCCTCCACCACGCATGGAGGGCCGCTTGCCCAACCACCCACAACATTATTCATAATAATTATTATCTATAATCAAGCTATTTTAATTCTACTAACTCATTAATTCATTTGTTACCAACTAAACAAAATAATAATACCATTTCAATAAATAAAATGATAAATCAAATTATTAGCCAATAAAATAATAGATCAAATAATATTTAATATTTTAAAATAGATTTAAAAATATACATTATAATCCACTTAAAACTATTTTAATTCCACCCTTTCATTAATTCAATTATGACCAATGAAGAAAACCTAAAAATTTACTGCCATTTATGCTTCTAACTTAAAACTAATAAAACCTTCGAATGAGTTTATTGGTTCTCCTCAAGAGAATAAAGAAAACAAAGAGAAATCCCTTAGAACGGGTGGCCAAGTTCGCCTTAAACCCTTTTTATTATTATTTTAACCAATCACTTATAATATTCTTCCAAATTCGGTCTTTCAGCTATGCGCGGATTCCAAATGAAAGTAAACTCGGCCAAATAACGCAAGGACTTCGCTTGATTTGAAACGAAGTCGTGTTATTATGTCATAATGCATCGCTACTCTAAAGTTCTTTAAACCCTCTTTTTATTATTATTTTAACCACACTTATAATATTCTCGATAAGTAGGAGGTATTTTTCCACGCTGTCAAATTATGATATTGCTAATCGTGATTCAATCGCGGTAGTTTCGAATAAACTCATCGACTCCATGTTTCATGAGTAGTGGTTCAACAAGAACCCATCTCTCATGATATCGGACGGTCCACTTAGCACTCATCAGATCTAGGTGATGCTCACAAAGGTGAAGCATCGGGTCCATCCCTGAGGTCACCCATCCCAAGATCGCTTCCAGCCAAGCCGCTAACTGTGAGTTTTCCAAGGTTAAGCCCGCTGAGTTGTTACCCCATTTGTAAAACCTTCCTTCAAAGAAAAACCTAACCTCCTACTTCTATCACCGATGAGCTAAAGGGGCTCTATTATAATGGTCTATACACAACATTAACCTCCTACTCTCTATCAAATTACGAGCCAAAGGGGCTCTATTATGAATGGTTCATAAGGCACAACACTTGGGTCAAGGTTTTGCAATGGGGGTAACAACTGCTGCCAACCCTGGAGAAACTCCTCGTTAAGCTGCTTTGAGCCGAGCAAGACCGGGATGGTGACTCCTCTCGATGGGACCAAGAGCCATCTCCTCAAGGAGCATCACCCAGATGCAATGAGTGCTAAGGGACCATTCGATATCATGAGAGATGGGTTCTGTTGAACCACTACTCATGAAACATGGGTCAATGAGTTTGACTCCGAAACTACACAGTTGGAATCCTGATAGCAATATCATAATTATACATTCTTCCAAATTCAGTCTTTCACCTATGCGCGGATTCCAAATGAAAGTAAACTAGGCCAAATAACGCAAGGACTTCGCTTGATTTGGAACGAAGTCGTGTTATTATGCTCTGTACAGATCGCGTTACTCTAAAATCCTCCTCCTTGATCCTGGCCATTCCTGGTATCAGCAATTCCTTCCATTGTTTTAATCAAATCGCTCACCGTTCGATTAACACCTTAAATCTTGTCTAAATCAGGGCAATAGGGGTTAATCAAAGATTTTGGAGGGTTTTTGTATGGTAAAGGTTTGGTGTTGATTTTATTTGCAGAAATGGCTGTGAAGGTTTTCATCTTTGCGCTTCTGGTGTGCGGAGCTGCCGCGTTTTATGAGCCTATGTCAGAGACCCACAGATCTGCAGCCATTGAGCTCTTTGTAAGCAAGCGGGACGGTTCTTATGGAAGGTAGCTGCTTTTGTCCAAACTTAATTTTAGATTTTTTTTTTCTGTTAATGAAGATTCACTAGAAATTTGACGAAAACACAGTGTTGTATGTTGGAGCGAGGTGATTTGATTCGAATTGAACTTGCGACCTAGAATATCAAGCCCTAATTTTCTTTGTCTTCCAGCTTACTTCTGTTCGATGATAAATTTGCATCATTAACATTTCGCAGATATATTGAAATGTGATTAATACTAGTTCTATGACTTGTTCCTGTCATCGGGTTCGATTGCTTATTAATTAGTTAAATGTTTTGATTTAGCTGTTGTGACGATCGATCTTTTGAACTGATTGCATTGTGAAAAATTCATGAAAAATGTAGTTTTATGTGTTGAACTAAGGCGGCTTTATTTGAATTGAACTTTTAACGTAGAGACCCCAGGATCAAACGTTTAAGATTCTTTTCCTTTGGTATTAATTCGCTGTGACAATATTTCTGCCAATACTTGAGAGCTGTATTGAAATATTGCTGATTTTGTGATTTTTTAATCTCAGTCTGGAGGAAAGTTATCAGGCCATTCGATCTTTTGATGTTCTCGGCATTGAAGTACAGGATTCTCCCGATACGTGTTTCATGGCGTTTCAATCACTGAAAGCTTCTTCTGCAACAGTGAAAGACATTTTCTATGCACTCAAGATTACGGAAATACTGAAATGTTCACATGATAAACCCGATCATGTTGGGGTATAGTACTATAGTGGCGTTGAATCTGTGGCAGTTGATTTCATCTCAGAACTTCTAATATCTTACAATTCTACTTTGCTAAGTTTCTGGTCATGTGTTGTTTGTAGGACATTTTATCAAGACTTCAATCAAGTTTGAAGGATGCAAATTCTTTGAGAGATTACTATTATGCTATTGGAAGTCTCGTCTCCATCAAGGTACTAGTTTCACGAATGAACTGTTAGTGTGAATTGGTCTGACACATGTTTCCACATAGTATTAAGACCCTGCGAGTCTCTGCCAGAACACAGAATCGCAAGCCAAGCCAGCAGCGTCAAGTTCGTTGCTTCAACTTAGCTGTCTTGTGCGTTTAGCGAATTTGTGAACCAGCTGTGACTTAATCGCTGACACACACACACACACACACACACATATATATACAAAAAATGTTGGAAGCAGCTGCTAAGGAAATGTCTCAACTAAAGAATGATACAATTTCAAGTTTAAGGGTTTTAAATTCTAAATTTTTCCTTTACTAAATTATTGGAATCATTTGTTTTATGGTATATATATATATAGAGAGAGAGAGAGATAGATTTCCTTAGCAGCTGCTTCCAACAATTTTTGTTCATTCTACAGCAGTTGCAATTTCTAGAGTATTTCTGTTCACTCGAAGGCAGCTCTCTCTCAATTTTGCAGCGCCTACTGCACCGCTCAACATTAATATGCAGTTACAACTGAAGCCTCTTTGCTTTAGTGCAACGGTGTAATTTACTTACATTGTGTCTTGTGATGAGTACAATGTGGCATGCATATTTGTATTAACAATAGTCTGCATATGTGAATTGTTTATATTACTGGTGTTTTTCTTCTTTGGAAGGCAAATGAATCAAATTTATTAAATGAAATGCATATTGGAATTAACGGGTTTCTAATTTCTCAAGCCATTCTGGGTTTCTATTGAGTATTGAGTTGGAAATCAAAATGAACTTAGTAAGTCTGTGACGAGTCCAAGTCTCAATAATATGTGTGCATTCAATTTTTTTTGTTTATAATTGGCAAACAAACTTATTTTGGCTTATTATTGATATTATTTGTCAGAATTTGAAATCCGTAAAATAATTTGTTTCTATTTTAATCTATTAGCGCTTGGTTGTTGAATAGCAATACTTAGCATATTCAAAAAGATAATTGGCCATGTAATATCTATTGTTGAAAGAATTTGTAATTTGGTGAAAGGATATTAAAATATGAATAAGTAGTAGGAAAACTTGGACTTGGGACTTGGCAAAAACTTGGTCCAAAAAAACATAATAACACCAAAAAACAGAAAATTGTGCATGAGAAGCACAAAGAATGAATTTAAAGAACACTTAAGTCTATTTGGATTATCAATTTAAAATAATTCAAAGATTATATGTTTCATATGACCCTCAAATGCCCAAAATTTAAACATCCAAAGTTTCAAAGCATAGTTACCAGGGGACGGGTATTGATATTGGTATGGGATGTGGGGACGGGTATTGGTATGCCATTTTCTAAAAGGTTTGGAGATGGGTACTTAAAACAGCTATATATATCTGTAAAGAATGTTAAATACTAAAATGTTTAAACATAAAAAATAAAACTAACATTTAAAACTATTAAAGCGGATTATATTGATATTTGAAAATCATCATCATGATAGAAAAAAAAATTTAAACCATAATCACTTGGAGATGACAAAGAAACTAGGAGAGGAATCCCATTTTTTTTTAAAACATGTTATGGGGGATGAACTTGGAGATCACAATATTTTCAATCAATTGATAAAACTTCAATGCATGTACACATCTTAAACCTTAGTATTGTTTCACTTCTATTTTTACCTCATTGGGATTTAATAAGGAAATTTTCTACCACCAAAAAGATTTGTAAACTTTTATGAAAAAAATAGAAAATTATAAGTCTATTAGTGTATTTGTTTAGTTCTTCTAACTTTATCAACCACATATCAGCACTTTAAGGAAATCCAATGTAATTTATCTGATATATCAGAGAAACCTCTAGAAGTTTCCTCATTTTCAAGGGTTGCTTATAGGAGATGTATAGGAGATGCAAAGAAACATCATCTGAAGTTTCCTAATGTTTGGAGATGTCTCCATATAGGTCTTGGAGACAGGGACATGTTTATAGTACAGGAGATGAGTACCAAGGATTGGGGTATGAGTCTCCTGGTAACTATGTTTGGAAGTCAAACATTGTATAAAATTACAAATAATATTTGTATCTCCAATCTTCGACTCAATCTTCAATTGGATCTCCAATTTCAACAATCAAACTGCTTGCCCGAGTTTGCACCCGCCAAAAATGTGAGCGAAGAAAAAATAAAAATCCCTTTGGCAGCCAAGTCCAAGTCTGAAATTTGTGTGCCTGAGCCTGAAACTTGCGAGTTATCTGGCAGGACTTGATCTGTGAGTCCCTGCTGAGTAACTCGTGGATCAAATAAACTTTTGAGAACTTGCTGAGTTTTCCAACTACATAATAAGGTGGCAGGCAGGTCTTCTTACAAAATTTTGCACAATGCATATTAATGATTTTCCTTATTTACTATGATTCAACGTTCCAAATCTGTTGTTAAGGCCTTTAGTTCTGTCTTTTTCTGACAGAATCAGGAGTGGATTTCTCAAAATAGCAAGATTCTGGAAGATGCGAGAAATGTTTTTCACTCCATCAAGGTGTAATTTCTCTGCCCAGTGCTAAAATTTTTCATAGTTATGGATTTTTATAGTGGAAGTTTTGATTGATGAACATGCCTTTTCCTCAATTTGTTTCTCTGCATGAAGTAAAATTTTGTTTTAAAACTTATGTCATATTGGTTTGCAGACTTTAAGTCAAAGTGATGGAACATGGCGATATACTTCCAGTGAGGGTGAATCTAGTCCCCATGCTGCTGGTATGCTTGCAATCATTTTTCTCTACAAATAATTTTTGAATGCTGTTTTACTTTATCTTTAATGAAGTACAGTTTATCATGATGTTTGTCTTTTTAAAAGTAGTCAGACTTTGTAATGTATGCATTATGAATAAAAATTAATGTATAAATTTTTGTATGCTATTTTTCCACACTTTAATGAGCTAAGATTTGTCTAAATATTTTTGTTTTTTAAAATGCATGAAGATAGTATAAGGCTATAAGGTATGTAGTTTGATAAAAAGTTAAAAACTGATGTTGTATGTTGTCTATAACAGAGGCATACACAGGGATTATGTCTTTTGCTGATATTAAATCTGTTTCTATATTTCTATTAAGTGGGGGCAAAATGGGATGTTTTTTTCTTGTTGGGTCAATTGAAGTACTGAACCCCCCATGGTGAACTCATCTAAAGGTCCTTAGAAAGTGCAAATATTTTGTTGTTGGTTTCCTATCACCCATGCAAGATTCAGAATGGTAATCCTCATTGCATGGGACCTTTGTCTTTCAATTTGTTGTCTGTTTTCTTTTAAGGATTAAATCCCAAATATTCTTAATCGAACACTTGATATTGATTCTAACAAAAAATGATTTAGACTCTCTGCTAGTTGGCATTCAAGGTTGAACATTCTATCCTGATTTGATGTTTCAGTGATGGGGTTAATTCTTCCCGTTCTTTTTTTGGGTCACTTTAAGGGAGATTGCAAAATGGGTGCAAATACAACATTTCTAGCAGAGGAGAATCCATTGACAGGCAGTCTCTTTTTGCACACATGGTTCTTCACTATTTAATCCATGTTTTCTTCTTTAATTGGATGTTAGTCCTATCACCCCTCACCCTTAGGGTTTGTAGAATTAACAGAAGGCAGAATAAAGAGGAAACCCAAAAAATCTGTAAACTATTCTAAGACAGAGAATACAGAGACAAATGTATTATATATGTATACACACACACAGACACACATTAACAGAGCATGCAACATTTACAATGCTGATTACTTGTCAGTTCTTTTCTACTAACAAACTTTATTTTGGAGATGGTTTGCATGTGATTTGGTATCTTGCTAATATGTATCTGCACTGCAGGTCTTGCCTTAGAATCACTTGCTGGAGTGTTGTCATTGGCAGGGTCTCAGATTGAAAGCTCAATGGTAAGATTTTTCTTTGTATGCTTGTTGTCAATTAGGTGATTTAGGACTAAAATATTTCCCCACGCTTGAATTCATTGTTTTTGATTAAAATTTTTATCACATCTTTTTCATTGTTGCATTTACTTTGTACCAATTTTTTATTTGTGTAACTACATCAGTATATCCAAATACAAACCATATGTTTTTCACATGTGACATTTAACATGAGAACATCAGTTTATGAAATCCTTATAATGAACCTGTTATGCTTGCAGTGCATTTTTAGCATGGTTAATAACATTTCATATTTATAGACAATTTTGGAGGATATTTATAGATAATACCTCCTTAATGAATAAAGCTTATGTCCACATATTTGACATTTATTAGGAGGCCTTATTATTTACTTGAACTATTTGAGGCACAATATTGGGTGCAAATTCTTAGATTTGTCCTTTGTCAAATTAAAGTGCAGTCACACCTTCTTTAGATCAAGATAGACCATCTTATCACTTGAGGTGATTTGCATTTTAGGAGTTGGAACTCGATGTCAAAGTGTGCTGTTCTGTGCAAGAATCAGTGATCATTCTCATTGTCATTGTTGCCATCCATCTGTCTATCTCAGGCATGTTGTCCTTCTCAGATGATCTGGATCTCAGTTGCAGCTTTGCTATCAAGTGTTTTGTAACTTCAACCAGCATTACATAGATGGGGGAGACTAGTCAACTGTGCTCTTCACATGCTCTATAGGGTTTCATGGAGGTCTTCAAAGTTTATAAGTGATGTATAGAAATGACTAAATGTCATTGTATCAGTTACGAGATCTTGTGGAGAGACCGTATCACTACATTTTTGTGTCTACAAGTTTGGATAGGATGTACACAATTTAAAGTTATACAATACATAAAATATAAAACTGTATTGAACTTAGAGTGCATTCTCTTGGTGATTTTTTTAGAACCAAACTTAATCTCACCATTCACCTATGAATCTGCCAGAATTCAATGATAAGTAAAGGCAAGGATTGGCCAACAAACAAGTAAGGATTCTTGGGCCCTTACTTCTACACTTTGGGCTCTGCGAAACCTAGGAGGGTACTCCTAACAATGTTTACATGATCCTCTTGTGCCATTTTTATCATAAACATTGCAACACACAGATAATTATCATATAGAGGCTCAACTAGTAGAACATATCAAAGAAGTTGGCTGCTTCTTAATAATAGTTCACATTCAGAGCATGAGAATGGTAATGCCTAACATATTTGTGACCCATTTCAAAGAATTTGATTTAATGAATGGTTTGTTGCTGAATTAATCAACACAATGCAATATGACTACCTCACTTAATCTAGCGCCTTGTCCTTGGAACGGAATCGATACTAATACCCACATAATTTGACAACAATTTTCACACATGCCATTATTTAAAGCTGTAAAAATATTGCATTATAGTATTTCAACATTATATCTCAACCATCACTTCTTACTAGCATCCTATTACTTAATTTAATATAAACCTATAGCTGTATTCAAGCATTTACATCAATTTTTTGAATTAATAAGCAAGAATAAAACCATATGCCCATTGGAAATCAATAGAGACAAATAAGATAACCCTTGATTATATTATTTATAGTTTATAAAACCAGTACATAGGAGAGAAAATGGTGTCAAACTTGCACTATTCTGTTCTATTATGTTAGTATTACTACCAGAGCTTCATAAACATATTAGCAGACTCGAACCTAAGACTTAACACTAAATTGTTCAGTATCCTTTACAATTATCTGTGTGATCAATTCCAGAACAACCAACTGACTTCCTTGTAACATGCCTTGAAATCCCATTTATAGAGATATGGGAGCGACAAGCATTAGGCTGAATTACAATTACAACCATATTTGCATTTAACAGTTAATTTCACTTTAATTTCAAAGATTCCCCAGACAGTTACATTTACTCATTGCAAAATAGGGGGAAAGCAAAAGACAAAACTCCATGAAGTTCGTTGAAGAAGACCAGCCAGCCTTCCAAAAGGCATCGTTCGCTCTTGCAATAGTGCCAAAATCCCTTGTACACGTTGATCAAAGAAGATTCTCCATCAGCACTTAAGGCAAAAACTTACATATTAATTGGAAAAGGCATATTTGCCATTGAAGCAACGGTGTCCAACACCTCTCCTTCACACTAGCCAAAAAGGTTTCCAAGTTAGCATTAAAGACAAAAAACCATACACTTGCTGAAGAGGATGAGTTCGCTGTAGTAGCAATGGTGTCATCAAAAACAAAAACAGAACTGGGTTGCTACTCTAACTCTTCAGAGTCAGAATTAGTACGCCTGCTCCGTGTTCTTGTTGAAATTGGAGAAGCTACTACCCCTCCCTCATCAGAATCCTCATGTGGCACCAGAGTAAGAAGGTAACGGCTGTACTCTAGGTCAGTATCTCCTTCATTGCCCGAAGGGCTATCTGAAACCTCTATGGGAGAGTTGTGTCATCCCATATAAGAATCATAAGCCTTGTGGTACTTGCTCTTCTTCTTCACTTCCCTCACAAGCTTAACTGATTCTTTCTTTCTAAACTTGACCAATTCTTCTAAAACAACCCTGCTCAAATTATAGGTGCTCCTGACACCACCCTTAGTTTTACCATGAGCACTCTTCTTGCCCTTTGGCATTGCAGGAGCTCCCGACAAGCCAAGTTCATTTTCAGGCACATCGTCCGGGGACTCAAGCAAACTAAGTCTCCTCGATCTCCTGATTGGGTAGGCAGACACACTGGGTTTACTCATTTTCACGGAGAAAACAACAACAGAGAAACTTCACAAATTTGTAGGATGAGAGCACTTCTCAACTACGTGCAAATTCTATCAACCCATGTGAATTCTTCAACAAAAGCAACCCTTGCAAACTCTAGGTAACAAAACCTACAGAGCCTACAATAGTTTTCCCAAACTAGCCAATAGATATTCAATCAACACATAAAAATGTGGACACCAACTTACCCGGGAGGGACTAACTTTAATGCCTTTGCAACTTTTTCGCCACAGACACTCTACACCATCTTCTTCATGGACTTAAACTCAATTTCTTAGCTTTCGATAGCAAATTGTGATGAAAATATGGCTGCCAACTCCCATTTTATTGAGCAATTTGAGTGTGTCAACCATTAATGCTTGAAGAAGGCTTGTGTGAGCAAGCTGACAATCAGTTGCTTAATTTTTAATCTGAGCCGTTGATCATATGCCAAGATGGATCAACAGATAATTAAAATCAAGGTAATTGATTATGAAAAGCTAATTGCATGTGCTTGCTGCCTTTTTCCAATCAAAAAAGCCCATTTGGATAGACATCCACTCTGTCTGCACGCTTAATCACCCACTTAGCATTTAAGAAAGCCTATCGTGTCTAGTTTTCTCACTTGCCCCTGGGAATTAATCCACTTGCAACTCATATCAACAAGACGACGGGGAGCGGTCATGATTTAATCTCAAGCCATCGGCCTGTACCCTGCCTTCACTCAATATTACCTTCCTGCATGTACCATTATCTGATAGAATTGATGGCCGTAATCAAAGCAATCCTTAAATCTCGAACACATGCCAAAAGAAATTAATTCAAATATGGCACCATTTAGCCTTCATATCCCCTCGGCTAAATTTATTAATATTCTGCCTTACTAATGTCTGTTCAACCCTTCAAATTATTCCATGTGTCAATCGCTCGCTTCCCCGCTGAGAAACAAGAGGCACGGGTGGGTGCCTCACAGGATGGCGGGGAGTAGTTAGGATTGACCCACGTCACCCGTCATCAACCGTCGATCCTTGCTCAATAAAGTGTTCATTGCCTCCAAAGCCAAGCGGGTCCCTCCATGAAGCAACAAGTGCCAACTGCCTGTCAACCTGTGACATTTCTTTAATACAAAAATAAAATTGGACGGGGTGGCGAGGAGTGGACAAGATGAAGCCACATCACGCAACGACCACCGTTGATTTATTTAGATACCGTTGGCAAATCTTTCAAAGGTACTGGGCCTACCAATGCAAAAGACACGTGGCTCACGCCTGCTAGCCCGTGGGAATATTTAAATGGAAAATAAGACAAAGTGGGGGCATGGGGAACGGTTGTGATTCGCCCATGATGATTGGACGGTCACCATAAAACTTAAGATTTGCACATGCCGAATTTGTTAGTTTTAAAAGAGGGGCCCGACTAGGTGCACGATGGGTAGGGACATAAGGGATTAAAATGAAGCCTTAGGCTAAGGATGAAAAATTAAGCCTAATCTAAGACCCAATTTAATTTAAGATATATTTTGACTCGCATTAATAATACAATATTTTCAATATGACAACGAGTAGCGACCAGGACCACTAGGATAAAGGGGCCAGTTTACCAATGAGGCAAAAGGTATAAGTCATGGCTTAAATGATTGGGAACCGGCAGTAAGAGTCAACAACAGATTAGAATGTTGGTAAGGACACAGGCTTAGGGATTATTTAGGAAGGGTTTCTAGCTATTAAATATTAAATGTAATATTAATGGTCATCTTAGCATTATTTAAGTCTTTAGTTAGCTTTAGTTTGTTTTTGTTAACTGTTTGTCTATCTTTCAATCACGTTTAGTTAACTCTTTCAGTTACGTTTAGTTAACTCTTTCAGTTAACTAAATCTTCTCTCTAATTTGTAGGGTTTGTAAAGTCTATAAGAGCAAGGTTCTTCGTTAATAAAATTAATTTGATTATTTATCGAATCATCATGGTATCAGAGCACAGGCTTGACCTTGAGTAGTATTAGCAGATTTTTTTTTCAAAGAGTTAGGAAAAATTCTTGATTTTTTTAAAGCAAAAATCGAGGGTTTTTTTTGCAAGAAATTGCAAATTGTTTTTCAAAGGAAAATTGTAATTTCTTTTGACTGGAAATCGTGCAACTTCTGAAGGTTTTAGTGGTAGTTCTTTCTGAAGAAGTTTGCGGGCTTTTGCTGAAGGGTTTTTGGCTCGTGTTTTCTTCCATATTCGTGTTGTTTTTTCGATTGTTTTTACTTGTTCCTTCTGAAATTGCACGACTAGGGTGTTCTTTTCTGTTTTCATGGGCTTCCTATGTTGCGACAGGAGTCTTTTTTGAGCCGCATGTCTATTTATCTTCTTGCAAATCATGTCCTTTGCTCGTGGTTTCTACTGTTTGAAGTCTCCTTTTTTTTTGGACGCGATTTCATCTTTTAGGCAACGGGATCATAAATGTGTGAAGGGTTTTTCTGGTTCGTGGGTTTCTTGTTTTCTGGTGCGCCATTTCCTTAAAAATCGTACCTTGCTAAGAATCGTGGGGTCCTTTTTGCAATGTCAGTTTTTCCAGTAGATTTTTGATGGGATTTTTGAGAATCGTGGTGTTTGAGATAAATTCTTTGCTAGTTCGTTTTTTTTTTCCTTAGCTCATGTGATTTATCTGCTGTTCATGAGCTTGCCAAGGGTGCTGTTGGTGTGTGATTGAGAAGATTTTCTAAAATTTTCATGGTTGCTTGAAAAAATTTCTTGGAAACTGAGTTTTGATAGAAATTTTGGGAAAATAAAATTTCTGTATAGAGTTTTCAAAATTTTTCTTAAAAAATTTACACAGAATTTTGAAAATCTTTCAGAGTTTTTTGAGGGTTTTTTCTACAAAAATCTTATAGTTTTTGAGCCCTTTTTTTTTAGAAGATTTTTGAAAAATCGGGAGTTGTGCTAGCTAATTGTCTAGTGTTTTGCCAGCTAATCATAGATTTACCCCGTTTTTCGTGCTTTCGAAAACGGGAGGGATGGCATCTTTGTCCAATGTTATATTGGAAAGTTCATAGAGGTTCAATGGAAAGAATTACAACACGTGGAAGCAGAGAATGCTTACCATCTTTTAGTACCGGTGTCTGGATGCGCTTGTTCTAGGTACAGAAGTTCGTCCCATTGTTGTTGGGAAGGATCAGGACAAGTATGATGGAAGTAATAGGGAGGTAGTTATGCTTCTAAAATTATTTGCCACCGATGAGATGTTACCAAAAATACCATTTGGTAAATATGCTGTAGAGATTTGGAAGCACCTGAAAGATCTTCATGACACCTCAGACAAGGGAAGGGCTTTCTTTATGAAGAATATGCTCTTTTCTATTATGATGGATGGCCAAGTGTCTTTGTAGGAGCACTTGACGAAAATAAAAAATATTTGTGATCAATTGGAGGCCATTGGTCGTAAGATAGAAGAGGAGGATATGGTGGTAATCACTTTGAAAAGTTTGCCACGTTCCTATGAGCACTTCATCAAAACGCTCAACATTACATCCACCAATGTTGACTTGAAGTTTGATGAGATGTGCAACAAGCTTTTGCAGCAGGATAGGTGGAAGAAGCAGTTTGGGAGCAGCAGTGAGTCTCTAGTGTTGAACAAGCATTTACTACCAAGGATGTTGGCAAAGGCAAGTCCACTTAGCAAAAAGGACGAGGCGATTCGGAGGAGGGCTCCAAGAAGTCTTTTACTTGCCATTACTGTGGGAAGATTGGTCATATATAGAGGTATTGCAGAAAGCGGTTGGCTGATGAGAAGTCCAACTAGGAAGCATCTTAGCAAAGTGCTCACGTAGCAGAGCAGATTGAGCAGAATGAGTCTGCACACTATGCATTTTGATGACCAGCACAATATGGGTAGACTTATTTTTTTGTTTGTACGATGACCATTAAGGGAGGGTATTAAATATTAAATGTAATATTAATGGTCATCTTAGCATTATTTAAGTCTTTAGTTAGCTTTAGTTTGTTTCTGTTAACTGTTTGCCTATCTTTTAGTCACGTTTAGTTAACTCTTTCAGTTACGTTTAGTTAACTCTTTCATTTAACTAAACCTTCTCCTTAATTTGTAGGGTTTGTAAAGTCTATAAGAGCAAGGCTCTTCTTTAATAAAATTAATTTGATTATTTATCAAATTATCACTAGCAACATAAACCCTAAAGTATTGATGAGAGACAAAACCCGAAGCCCCAAGACAAGGGATTAATCGAAATTTTGCAGAATTTTGAGATGGAACATGGAGCATTTTTAGGGGTTCCATCACATTCTACATCATTTTGATTCAAAGGACAAAGACAACCTAAGATAGAGGAAGGCTTATGCTGTATGCACATTAGTTGCTGGCCTTAGTTATTAATATGATCACATTTGCTTCTTTCTTCACTGGTAATGATGGAAAGAGATTCACTATTTTGAAGAGGTCAAGTGAGCTGATTGGACCAAAAGAAACCTCAATGAACAGCT
>VDFB02303717.1:0-28162 GCA_007258455.2 Sequoia sempervirens
GGGTTTCTTGGTTGGAGGTTTCTTTGGCTCATGGATTGGTGATTGAACTGTGGATTCCTTCTGGGTTTTTCGTGAGCTTTTCGGTGATGTGTTTTTCTTGGCATTCTGAGCACTTTCATGAATTTACTATTTTTAGTAAATTCTATTTCTGGCAGTGGTCTTGTTGGTTTCGGCACGGTTGGCTTTCTACTTCAGACTGTTCAGTTGGCTTATTCATTTTTG
Source organism: Sequoia sempervirens (assembly GCA_007258455.2). Classification (NCBI taxonomy): domain Eukaryota; kingdom Viridiplantae; phylum Streptophyta; class Pinopsida; order Cupressales; family Cupressaceae; genus Sequoia; species Sequoia sempervirens. Next base: position 223 of record VDFB02303717.1, read on the forward strand.
GCTTGGGGGCACAATTGGAGAGATAAGTTCGAATTATTTTAATAAAGTCATGTATTAATGTTATATTTTGCTGTTGACCCCCCCTTAGCCTAGTGATTGAACTTAAGTTGTTTTAAAAGGTGGTCTTTATGGGTGGCGCCTCATGTAGATGATTTAATATTTTTTCTAAAGGCAAAAACAATGCTTGGAAAAGGGACGCCTATCTTATTGAGGAGATTATTCTTAAATCAAAAAGTCAAATTGACCTTGAAAAGGGGGACGCCATCTTTGGAGGGAAAAGGAGTTACTTCAAATTTGAAAAGTAGGGGTTTCTAGAAGCTTCTGGAGGGTCTTCACTCAATTATTAAAGGAGGTCTTGGTCTTCATTTGGAGCATCTGATATCTTGAGTAATGTTATGCTGCCGAAATGGTGTTGGACTGCTTCGAGGAATGAATGCCTCCTAGCTTGGCTCAACTTCGTGCTTGTGAGATAGCACCTAGTGGAGAGGTTTGCTGGATTTTGAGTGATCTTGTAGTGAGGTTTGCATTGTAGTGTTGTTCTTTCATTTGGAGATTAGTTATTTGCATTTCATGTTATTTTCTGGAGTTGCTGATAACATAGCTGATTGTAGTTTTCATTCATATATCAAAAATACAAAAAGATATCATTCTGGGTACTGCATATTTCAACTTGTCTAGGTGGGGTGACCCTCTCTGTTAAGTTACAGAATTTTTAAGTAAGAATTGGATTTTATTTAGTGAAATCGCCCCTCTTGCTGGGCCGTACCATCCTTGCTGCCTTGGGATTTGTGCAAGAAATAATTAAGGGTTATTTGTGGTGTCTGTGGTATCCCATCTTGGTCGCCATACTTCTTAGGGTATCTTGCATTTGATTTCACTTCATTCGGGTGGGTATTGAGTGAGATATGAGCATTTCAATGAGGAATTAGAGTGCTGGTCTGATATTCATGTTGCTGGTCTGTCATATCAGACTTCAGAAAATTGTGTATGAGTGAAGGGTGGGTGTTAGGACTTCATATTTGATCTAGGGGATGACATATTTACTATTGCAGCACTTTGTGGAGCTCTAATCCTTGATCTTGTAGGCATTCTTCAACATATTGTAAGTTGCACAGTAGTACTGTCAGCATGTCTTCTAAATCTTGTTTTTCATGCTTTGTAATTGCCCACTGAATAAGTGGAAGAGGCTGGCTTGCCGCCTGTTTACTTGAATTGCATTGTAATTTCTTATATCTCCGCCATATGGTCGCCTCATCTCCATCCTGGATTGAGTAGCACATACTTGGTGTTGAGTTGCTTTCAGTATTGCAATAGATAGGGATCCTCTGACCATATGCTCGTCGTTCGCCGACGCATTTCTTGGTTAGAGTTCTTGTATCAGCATTTCCATTAAGATCCTCTGACCAATGCTCACACCTTGCCCACATCAGGATCCTGGTGTACATTTTGGTTAGAGTTGCTTTAGCATCGTTTTGGTTTAGAGCTAACCCTAACGACTGTGTATTGCTCTGCTTATTGCAATTGAAAATTTGAAAAAATTTGGCTCGGTATATTTCACAACTGGCCTGATCAAGATGGCTAGATTTGCGAGTTTGGTTCTGACCATTTCGTAGGAGGAGGAGGCCAGTTCTCATCAGAGCGTGACTGAACATATTCTCCATCATCCTCTAACCAGTTAGGCACATGGAAAAGCTCGGTTGTTCTGATCAAGCTTATTGGCAATCTAGACCATAGTCTTTTCCTGATATCAAACTCATCCGCAACATTTTCCCAAAAATCCTCCAGGTCTACCTTATGTCTGTACTTCTTCCCATTCACTGTCCCAATATGGTTGCGAGGATCGAAATCAGCCCTGGATCGGTAAGATGTGAATGGATACCATTGCATTTCCAACCTAGCACTCTCTGTTGGCTGTGCCGTTGGGCAAAAGTCCAACATATTTCAGATGAAAAATGGAAAGGAAATGGCCACTTTTTGCTTTGTTCTCTGGAAGCTTTGATATGTTTGCAATTTTCTAAGGACTTCGAGCAAGACCGTTCGATTGGTAGGGTAAATCGGAAGTCAGTAAGGACATCCGGTAAATCCCTGAACTCTTATATACGTGAATCTTGGATACTGGATAAACTAGGATCCATACTTGCCTATCAAGCTCTTGGCCTCCTGAGTGAGCCTCTGATGAGTTCCTCCCTGCAATATCCTGGTGATGTACATCAAGAAGGCATCATTTACCCTTCTAAAGTGGGTCTTCTCGCTAAGCTGCAGCTGTGGATAACAGTCATAGGATTTAAACTCATTTTCGCCATTACCTAACATGCCTTTGCAAATCAATCTTGTGTATCTGTAATTTCTAGCCAACAAGTAGACAATGTAGGAGCTCATGTAAAAGGATTTCGTCCTTTCCAAAATTTTCAGTTGTTCATCAAGATTATTGCTGATTATCCGAGACAAATTGAACATTTTAACACCTGAGGTGATATGATCAATAAAATAGTACATCTAGGTCTCAAATGACGCACCCTGAGGGTTGCCCATTACCCTATTTAACAACAAAATTTTGTCACTGTACTTCTCTTTGAAGTCAATACGAAGCAACTTATTTGGCACTTTCTTGAGGGAATGCCTTGGCTTTTCTAACCACAACTGATTGACATTTGTTGCACAGAGCTCAAGCTGGTCCTCATAAAGTTTTTTGGCGTCTTCTTTGGTTTTATAGGAAGTCCGGTTGTAATTTGGTATCCCAAATGCTTCCTGAATGGCTAACTCTCCAAGGTGAGCCAATACTCTCCCATCTGGCGTAATAATTTGTCTTTCTTTTGCATTGTAATGTATGGCACACTCGATCATCAACTCATTGAACTCCATAGCCGGTGGAAATCTAGCCGCTTGGACAATGCCATTTCTCATCATCCGGCAAGCAATAGGTGTTGCCAAGAATCCATCTTGCCCATACATTCTCCTCTCGAAATCCTTGAAATCACTGTGCCTGAGGTTGGTGCTGTGACATTTTTCCACTTGGATGTGATATTTGACTCTGACTGCAATCCTTTATTGGCAAACTTCATCTGAGCTGTTCTCGAAGGTCCTCCTTGGGTGGTCATCAACCTGCAACAAACATGAAGAAAATTGACATTACTTTCAAGATCCTAATTTTGATGTTTTTTGGACCTTTGCTCGAAAATTTCACTTTCAGTCTATGAAAAATCAGACTTAAAATGGAAGAACTTGGCTAAACACTTAGCATGTTTTGCAAGAATAAGTGAATAAGACAGAAGAAGGATGAAAGAAATCAGTCAAATTCAGATTTTGAACCTTCGAAACTATATTTTTGACTGTAAATCTGTCTTCAATTCTGAAAATTCTGTCTTTAACTCAGAAAAAGCACGTTATTTTCTTGAAATTATGTCCTTCAACTCAGAAATTTTACTTTATTCTTTGTTCTCCACTTCAAATATTTACTTTATCTTCAAAAGTCTGCCTTCAAAAATTTATCTTTCGCAACCTTGAGAGAGCCAAAACCTTTTCACAATCAAACTTTGGAGAGAGTGAATTGAAAGTGACAAGTTAAACTTAATATAAAGTTGAAGAGTTCGATGATTTTAGCAACTTCATGTTTTTCTTTTAGATTCATCGAACCTGGACTGTTTTATTTCCTCCAAAATGGCAACTTAATCTTCATTGAAAATTTTCAAGAGAAAGTTTCTAATTTTCACCATGGACCACCCTTAGCCAAATATCCTTTCCTTGAACGAGTTGACACGAAATCTTCTAGATTATTCTTGGGTTCAAAATTTTTCCAAAAGTGTTGGATATTTTGAAAATTTCTTCTAAGTGTTGGAAAAATATTAAAATATTCTAAGTGTCGAGTTTTGTTTTTCCAATCTTTTTGAACTTGATCATCTTCATGCCAATTTCACCTAGGCGGACTTCATGGTTTAGTCATTTTGCTTTGTGCTAGGACAGAGTTGGAGTGCTCTTGGACAAGGCGGACTTCATGGTTGCTTGGACATTGCAAGGGCGGACTTCATCTGAGCTTGGACATTGCAAGGGCGGAGTTTGTAGGTGTTGTGCCATTACCTTTGTTCTAGGGTGGACTTCATCATGTGTTGTGTCACTTTTCTTTCTAGTTGGGCTGACTTTGGGTGCTCTTAGACATGGCGGGGTTCATCATGTGTTGGACATTGCAAGGGAAGACTTCATGAGTTCTTGGACAGGCTAGGGCGGACTTTGCCAACCTCATGCCATTCCCTACCTTGGGCGGACTTCATGGTTGGCTTGCCAAGTGTGGGCAGACTTCATGGTTGGCTGGACAATATGCATGGCAGACTTCACCTTTGTCCAACCATCTTCGCACTCCTCTAGGCGGATTTTGAGCTTTGCAAGCCATGTTTGGGCGGACTTTGAGCTTTACAAGCCATGGTGGACTTCGAGCTTTGCAAGCTATGTTTGACACTTGGATGAATTTCTCACTCAATACCTCACGTTTATCTGGAACATCTGGAACAAAACCTCGCTTGGAGATTCTCCCTTGCTTTTTATAGTTGGAGACACAAATTTTTGATTCTGAAGATAGGAACGCTATTGCCGTGACCTGAGGAACCCAATCCTAGGTCAACTTTCAAAAAAAGCAAAATGTAGGCCAAAAAAGTTGCTTCTTGGATTGGTCCCAAAGTGCCAAAAATCAAAAAAGAAAAAAGCAAAAAAGCAGAGTCCCACAAAAAAAAAGAGGTGTTAGAATTGACCCTAAGCAATGGCGTTTTTCGTCCTCTGGGCTTTTTGAGCAGTTTGATGATGTCTAGACACTATTCTGAGCCTGAATTCCCTATTTGACTCGGATGATTTCTCAAAACCCTAACTCCAAACTCTCAAAGAAATGGACTTATGAAATTGCAACGCTAAGACAAAACCTCTTAAAAGCTAACTACTGGGGGTCCCGATTTGCAATGGGGCGATGTGTGAAATAGGTTACAACACTTAGGAGAGTACTGTTACAATTCAACGTACCACATGTCAATCTGGATGTTACCATTCATGGCATTTTATGGTTATGAAGCTCCAAACTTTATTGATTTACTCTTTGGGAACAATAGAGTACCAAAGGCTAGAGATTTGTTACAGGAAAGTTAGGACATAATTAAGTCTCTGGAGGAAAACAGACATTAGGCACAAAATCAGGAAAAACTATATGCTGATTAACACCATTCAAAGAGGAGTTTCGAGGTTGTTGACATGGTTTACTTAAGGTTGCAGCCCTACAAACAATCTATGCTTGAAAAGAATGGGTCAAAAAGTTTAAACCACAATTTTATGGTCCTTTTTGAGTTTTCAACAGGATTGGGGAAGTGGCTTATGAGCTGGAGTTACTGGAAAATTTTAGAGTTTACAATGTTTTTCACGTATCTCGCCTCAAGAAGGAGTTGGAACATAACATAGTCCCCTCTTCAGACTTGCCAACATTAGATGAAGAAGGGAAACTCATTCTCATCGTGAAGGAAATTATTGATATTAGGGAGTGAACTCTTAGGAGGAGGATCATTAGAGAATACCTTGTGAAATGGAAAAACATGCCGATTGAAGATGCTATTTGGGAGAATGAGCAAATCTTGCAGAATCTAGACTTGAAATTGTTTAAGGACAAGCAATTTTGGGGAGGGAGGACTGTAATGTCCCCTCTCAAATTATAAAGGTAAAATATTATTTAATTTAACGCTAAAGTACTTAAGTTAAATTTATAATTTAATTTAGCGTTAAATTAAATATTGCTTTAAGGGAGTTATATGGTGGTTTTTTTAAAAGGTAAATTTTTTTTATTTATGCCGAGGACTTAAAGGAAATGGAATTTTTAATCAAATGAATTAAAAAGGTGGGTTTTCAAGAAAGGTTGGGCAGTTACATCTAGAAAGAAGGCAAAAAGCAAAGTTTGGCTTTCTTTTTGGATATGCTGGAAATTTTTGGAGTGTTGTTTGTAGTGGCATTTTTAGGACTTTTTGGAGGTGGAAACATCCAGAAAGGATATCATCTTTGGTGTTGGAAGATACTCCCTAGATGATGGTGGCAGTTTGATACAAGAACTCTAGAGAAGATTAATCTGAGCTAAATTCTCTGAAGAAATTCATAACCCAACATAATGTTGGTAGTGGGAAATACTCCAGTTTGTTTGAGTTTAGAAGCCGAGAATGATTTATGTATGAGTTGCATAAGTATTGAAGAATGGTGTTGTTCACTAACCATTGAATTTAGGATTAACCATGGAAGGAATTACCACAGTCAGGACTACTTCAAGGCGTTTGAGTTGAGATACTATGGGTATCTAGAAGAGTTGAACCGTATAATGCTTATTGATAGTAAATATATCCAGTTTCTGAGTCATGAGACCACATGTGGAGTATAGGGTGAAATGGTTGATGGTTTTGATTCATTTATGAGCATAGAGTATTGATAATTCCTTCAGGTCGAGGGTTCTGCTTGAGATTTTATAACACCATAACTTCTTTTGATAGTTCCTTTAGGTTGCGGGTTCTGCTTGAGCTTTAATAACGCCAAAATTTTAGTTTGGGCAAGTGAGTTTCCATCATATAATTCAAAGTTACATTAAAACTTCAGTGCACTTAATTGTGCTTTTATACTGAGGAACCGTGAAGGCAAGTTTTAATAAGGTGCCTCTATTGTTATTAAGATTATTCCTACAGGTGTTTAGTGAGACGTTTGGAATTAAATTTTAATTGAAAGGATTTTGAATCGTTCAATAGTCGCTATTGTACCTTAATACGGGAGGGGAGGATTAAATATGATTTGAGGCAAGATATACGGGTTATGTTAGTCACGCATTTATAGAGACAAGTATGAGGTGCTGACTATGTCTATTGTATGGAGGTTGTGGGCTTAGTAATTCCCAGTCAGCAGTCAACGCATATGCTTTGAGACACATAAAATAACCTTGGGATTCCAAAGGTTAGGCCTACAATATCAACTCAAACCATTTAATGCCTCATGCAAAAGTCGAACTACAAGCTGTATATGTAAGTCGAAGAGGGACTGAATGTGAAATTATCGCTGGTATCACTGGAAGCAGCTGTTCTGTAATAGGTGTAGTATTAAATGTAATTTTTTGCTAAACCTGTACCTGGTTGAATACTATATTGAACTCTTGTAAAGGTGCAGTGTATACTGTGGAGTGTCGAAGAAAGAATACAGGTCAGAGCTTAATTGTCTTATCTCTATAGAATAAATAATATTTATTTAATTTCTGTTTAAAACAACTGTAGATGATGCTAGGAAAAAGTTAGTGTTCAAATCTGAAGCAGACTTTTTTAAGTGTGTTTGGAAATTTCTAGGTTTTCATTACTGTGAAACTTATGATGAAATAGTTTATTGGAACTGTGAAATTTATGATCCAAACTGTAATGTTCATACAACCATCGGTCAAAATGTTTATCTGATATATTCTTTGGGAAGAGGTGGAAAAGGAAAAAATCTGGTTTGAAATTTTGGTAGTACACTACGGTACTCATCCCCTACCTTTGTTATTTCAATGATGTTACATAATGCTTTATCTGAGTAGATTTTAAGAGACTCCCCTCTTTTTAAGTTTAGTGGCTTACCTAAGAGGTTCGTTTCTAAGTGCATTCAAGTGTCTGCTTTCAGGAATTTGTAGTGTTCAAAATCTTCAGCAACATCTGCATTGGGAAATTTGCAGATTTCAAAAAGCTTATGCTGGCATAGATGTACTTTGCATGTGAAAAAATCAATGTTTCATTATATCTATGAAATTCTAGATATTATCCTGTTTGATTAGTGGCCTTATTTATTTAAATGCTCATTCTTGGGAAAGCAAACTTCAAAATGATGTTTTGTTTGTCTTAATTTTCTTTAAATTTTTGTAATTGATATGGATTCGGATCTATGATTTATTCTCTGAAAATAATTTTTTCTTGGGCTGGCTCTAATAAACTCTGGTAGATGGAGAAAAATACAGCTAGAAATATCTATGTTTCTTTTCTTAACTATGGCAAGATCCTATAGTTTGTTGTAAACACTCTTCCATCTCCTCCTGAATTTCATTGAGATCTCACAATGGTGGATTTATTTTTCTATTTTCCACATACTTACCAAAATATTTTTAATTACATTGGTTTATAGAGAGAACTTATACCATGTGGTGAAAAGATTATTTTCTTAGGACCAAATACAGCTGTATGTTTGTTAATATAATAAAATGACGGTAGTAAAGAAATAATTTACTTGGTAGGAAACTTGTAAAATAACTTTATATGTTAATATATCTAATTTTCATTGATTGCTATAGGCTAGTTGGATTGTTATATGACCTAAGTTCTATTTTCCTTACTTTCCTCCTTTAGAATAGTTACTGTTATTCTTTATATTATTCTATTCAGTTTCATAACGATTTCAAATGTAGGAACTAGGAATTTCATGTTGTTTCTAATTGAGTGTAACTTTTCTTACAGAGGTTCCAAAATGGTTACTTGAAGATGATACAACCATTGTTCAGCTTTCATCAACATTTGCTGATGCTCTTGCTTTAAGTGGTAAGTAATTGTGAGAAGCCCAAGTGGTTTTGAAGGATTGCATTTTGATAAAGGTATACAATATCTTTAACAAAAGACCAAGAGTTAAAGCAACCAAATATAGAAGATTTGAAAAAGTAATTCTGTTGATTCAAATAGTGAGACATGCCATAACACTAGATTACAATAATGTGTGAAGAACCCTTCTGGTTCAACTTCAACCCCTGATGCTCAAACTGATGGTTTTTGTGTTTTGAAGGTTTTTGATCTTTTTTTGTGGTTTTTGCATATACAGATAATAATGCGATTTTGAAAGAAAATGCTTGCAAAATTTAAATAAAATATTACTGTACTAAAAATGCTGGAGTCTAATTGATATATTGATGCCAGAATGTTTATTGATCTTCCAGACTGATTACAACTAAGATCGGATAACATGCAAAGTAAAAAGCAACAACATTTATGCTGAAAACCTGGTTATTGCAGCCGCCATTAATGGTGAAGATTGAATACGGCGACCCTCAGAAAAACTTTCTCCAGCCTCGTGATTGATGCAGAACATCCCAGATAACAAGGCGTCCCATTTGGTGAAGAAAGAAGACCAAAAGACAAGGCGCCCCAGCTGGAAATAAAAGTACGGCCCTCAAGCTGATTGGTACGGCCTTCAAACAGCAGCAATAAAATCCGTACAGATCTTGGAACTTGTGCCAGGTGTATATCAAACTCAGCCGCTCAAGAAAACACTGCCTCTGGACAATGATTAAATCAAACCCTGAATCATCACTTCACATTCAACTCTGTAATAACTTCTGAATGAAGCTATTCAACTGCAGGCAATAAATCAACTGATATTTCACAGCCTCTGAACTGCAAACACTGAAGATGGCTCGTTCTCCAATGTAGACGAAAACTGAAACCCTTGGCTTCGCTCTTTGAAGAAGAAATTGGCTAAAATCGATTTCATAACATAATGCATGAAGTTTCTCAAAGGAAAACTTATATCTTTTCACTTGGGTCGACTTCCTTCAAAAAAGCATCATTTAAATAAACTTTAAATTTCTCTTTTAATTTTCCAATAGTTTTGTAACGTTGGAGATATGCAAAAGCATTTTAAATTGTTCAATCCGTTTCAAAAGGTTTACAAGAAAATAATACCATTCATAAAAGCTTCCAAAATGAGCTCAATGTAAAAGAGAATAGATTGCATTTCATGTATATAAATAATAACATTGTAATTTATCAAGATTATGCACATGGAAAAAGTACATCAATGAATTTTCATATATATTCATCCATACTCGAAAGAGATCAATAATTCCAATAGAAACATTTTTTCTATGTTACGTCATAAAATCTTAATTCTATACATCAATGTTACATCAGATTCTTTCATGCAATACTTCTATTTCAAAGTTGCAATAATGAATGTCAAATACATTTACATATACAAGGGGCTTTACAAGCCATTCCAGAATGATACACAAGTACATCAATAGCAAATAAAAACTCTGATCTTCCAACCGCCGTGACACCATCGGTCTTCTTGCGAGCTGGGGCTACGAGTGTGATTCAGGCGCCTTTTTTGCCCAACCACGAAGTACATGACTTCCCCGGGTTCCTTCCTAACTCAAAGGAATCCTCGGCCCTACATAAGGAGCCTTGCAACTTGACACAATAAAACAGGAGGGAACTCTCGATGCATGTCTGATGCCTATATGCATTTCTAACATGAGAAAACATATTTCTTGCAACAGGAGGTGGCAGAGACTCAAATACATATATTTCTAGGCTTTTAAAACAAATCCATCTATTTCAATGGTACAAGTGCTTGGCCAAGCATAAATAAAAACAAGTGGTAGTTTCAGAAAAGGTAAAACTACCGTCTTTGTGGATCCACCTTCGGCATCCTATCCCGGAAGTTACCAAAATACAATATAATAAAGTGCAAGAACAAAAAGTTGTGCATTTTCCATACATGCTTCATGCATTCTATTGACTCTAAAAGAATTTTCTTCATTTATCCACATTCATAAAAAAATTGCTTTTCAAACTGATTTCCATGCATACTTAGGTTTCAAACGAGAGTTTCAAAACATCTTTTGAGTTCCATTTTATCATGTTGAACAAAAGAATAGGTTGTAAAGTTTCAGTATTAAAATAAAATCTGCACTTTTCTCAGCATATTTCCTTCTGTTTAGTAAAGAAATTTGTTCTCACTCCAAGCTACTCTCTTGAATGTTCTTGTTCAAGTTTGGTTTTCAAATGTAAAAATGTATGTACATTGTGATATTTCAGGGTATTAACACAAGCAGAGTAGTAATTTTCTGTATAAAACAGTGTTTTCAGATTTATGTATATTTCAATATCTTCAAAATTTAAGCTGATTTGAAAGTGAAATTCTTAATTTGCTACAGATTTCTGGTTAACAATAATATACAGAAATGGGATAATTCTTTCAGAAAAATAGAGGTTTGCAAATTTGCATTTGAGTTTTATATTGTATGCTAATATTCAGAAATCTACATCTGTATGTAAGCATAAGACAATGTGACCAAAGAAGATCACCAATTTGCATGGTTCTCATAGGTACATTTTCACAATTCCAGCTTCAAAAATACTGAGATGTTTATATATATTTGTCAGAAATATATCACATTCTGAAGATGGTTTTCCTGTATAAATTCACATTTATGTATATATATATATAGGTTATAAACAAAAAAAGAAATACAGATTTTCATAATTGTTTTCACGTTTTCTGGTCGTGCACACAGAAAAGAGCATTATACAGGGTTCTAAGCAGATGATAAGCACCCCAAAGGTGTTGGGAGACCTTGCCTCTCCCATGGGGAGGGCGCAGGCTATGAGGAGGCCGCGCCCCCTCCACAAGCTGCGGCCTCTCGAGGGTGCGAGCCTCCCCACATAGCTGTCCCTTCCTTTGGGAAGGGCTGGGGATTAAAATCCCTCCCCATACATTAAAAACAAATTCTTCAAAACTGAATTCGCCCAGCATTCAATTGCAATTATATTCATTTCAAAAGAATTTCAAAATAATATCTGGTAAAGGTTTTCTTGCGAAATTTTGTGTATATATATATATAATTTCATATCTTTTCTCTCACAATTTTCTGTACAAAAGAATAGCAAATGAGGGTAGTTTCATGAAATGCAGATTTGCAAAAGATTATAACCCTATTCTGGAAGAAAGAAATTGGGTATTTTCTTAACAATGTAACAAATGAAGAGAAGGTTTTTACCCAGATTTAAAAATAAAACTTGAAGACATTTTCTCAGGTATTTGTAATCATTTTTGTAAAATCTTGCATACAAATTCTCCAATTTCATACTGAAATTCAAACTGGTTTAAAAGCAAAGAATGGAAAAAAAAAAACCTGGCAGATTACTCCAGTTGCAGATGTCCAGAGTTTCCTTCAGTCTCTTTCTCCCTGAGCCCTGGTTATTTTTCCAATAATCTTCTCTTCTCTCCCCTTAAAGCCTTATTCCCTTCTTCCGAGAGTCATGCAGACCCTTTCAAAATGACAGATGTATATTTTTCTTGGCAAATATTACATGCAAAATAAAAAGGTAGCCACTTGCCGAGAGCATTGTTGGTTTTAAGGAGAATTTCCCAGAACCCCAAGTTTCTCGGGACTGTTATTTTTCCCTCTCCAATTTTTGGACTTTGGCTTTAAACATATGCAAACAAAAATATTTCCACTTTATCATATGCAAATAAAAATATTCCCACTTTATTTTAATTTCATAACTAGATAAAATTTAATAAACATATTTTCAATTATTGCACAGAAAGTGGGATATATTAAATAAAAATAAATCATAATCCTTTCAAAACTATAATTGATAATTTATTTATTTTTATGATATTATTTTTATTATTTATTTATTCAAATCTAAAATAAATATTTTACCTCACTTATAAATAATTCATCATTTAATTAACACAAAATAAAGATAGGATTTGAAACCATAAAGCATTTAAAACTTAAAATTAATAATTAATAGTTAAATTGTATTTATTGCTTTTATTTATTATTTTATTTATTTTAATCAACTATTATTTAATTCACCAATAATTCAAGACAATCATGTTGAAAGTGACATTGCCTAAATGCAATCTACATGAGTCTAGGTGTTGTGTGTGTGTGGTCGAGAGTACTCCTGTTTTACCCTGTCGAGAAGCTAACCTCCTTTCCTCAATCACACTCTTGGTCTTCGACCACTGCAACTCAAGTGCACTCAGGCACGCAACAAAAGAATGAATTAGTATCCGATATAGATATATATCAAAGCAATACTTTCAATAAATATTTCTATTCTATCTTGCTTAATCTTTCAAATAAAACGCATTCAAAATTACTTTCAAAAGTAAACACTTTTCTCATTTCCACACACCAAAGCATCATAGTATGTCATATTACTTCAAGCACACACAATAATCCATAGAACAAATCCACACAAAGCCAAGAGAAAAACAACATCAAAGTCGACGACAAGTTTGGGCCCTTTTAATTATAATTAATAATTGAAAAGTGGCCCCTTCTTCATGATGGTCGACCCCTTCCATAAAGTCACTTAAGTTATAATATTTAATTATATTATAACTTAATAATATAAGCTTTAATTTAATTAATATTTATTTTGGCAAATAAATATTAATATCTCTCTCAAAATAGGTCCAATTGACGAACCGTCTGAAGCCAGATGATAAGTGATTGAATCTGCATATGACCAGACCATATTGCTAAAAATAGCAGGGATGCTCCGCTGAGTGTCTCCACTTACTAAAAATAGTAAGTCAAGCAAATGATGTCCAAACGACCCCAAACGAAAGCCAAACTGAATGATTCTGATAACTGAAGCCAAGCCATGCCTCAACAAGACCCTCTATCCACCCTATCAGCCTACGAGGGTCACATAATAGGCTAATCTCAAGAACTGAGAGATGTCAACTGGAAGGGGACATTACATAATGCCAGAGATTGCTGTGATGAATAATTAGTAGTTAGCTTTCTAGTTTGATACTACTGAAATGAATTAACAAGTTCAATTATTTTCATGTTGAATCAATGATCTCTTAAATGTTTTTAATTTATTTTTTCATATTGTAATACCCACTTTGTATAAAATTATACTGAATTAATCTAGTGACTGAGATTTCAAAAAAATATATTGTTAGTTTTGCCTTTACCAGGAAACTGAAATATTTTATTTAAAAAGTACTATATGATATCCAAACCATTTTCTTAATTTTGAGACTTGGGTGGAGGGAACAAAACCAATATTTTTTGAATCTTGATTGAATATAGATGGTAAGGTGAACCTTTCTTTATACATGACGGATAATATGATACCTCCATTTCAGAATTAAAAGAATAATTGAGGACACGTAGCCTATTCTTTAGTTGCTGTAGGTTGAGAGATCAAATAAGGGAATTAATTTAATAATAATATTCAAGTTGGGTCCAGTCACTTTATTTTCCAAATAGCAACTTAAATATTGTTATTAATTTAATAAAATGGCTATTTAAATGAGACATTATAAGAAAATTATAAAAGAAAGTCATTTTGCTATTACTTGGACAACATTTTCAGGACCCACATCTTGAATGCACTGTATAAGGATGTTAGCAATAAATTGTGTATCCTTCACTTGTCGCTCACAATCCACGGTTTTCAAAAACATTTCCCCTTTAGGGCACACTACAATCACATTGATTAATTGTAAAATCCCTTGCAAATTCTGACTTAATTTTTCTGATTTAATGCCTTTGGAATTTCGTCAAACACTTGTCTTGAATATTGCTTTTGACTAATATAATTTTCTGTTTATGTCTTTCCCTTGAAATAGAGTGTAGAAATGCAATAGGACTTGACTAAAATATGAAAAAATAACCAATTACAACTATGATGAAGTGCAGATTGTTTTTGGTGTTTTTGATGCAATATATGATTGAATCTACAAGCAAATGACTAGCTACAGCAAGGTGACATTTCGTCATACAATTGGCATGCACACTACTTATGCAATTGTGAAGGTACAACAATTATACATTTTTTCAAACACTTTGAGAGCAACCTTCATAAAGATGTTATTGCAAGGCAATATCTTGTTTTCAGATTACAACTTGTCTTCACATACAAAACTGATCACCCAATCTTTGGTGTGATGCCAATGAAAATGCAAACTATAAGTTCTGACTACAATCTATTGTGCATACAACCAATCGCCCCTATGAAGGAGACGATTAATGCTGAAACTCTACTGTGCAATGCTAAGATATGACCTAGCAACAAAGTTAACATGAAATGGAGCTTGGAAATGTTGCTGATTGCTGATGATGATGTCTCCAAACTGAAATCCATCCTATACCAAATTGTCCTCTTCAAAGATGCAATCCCTGCCCCTATGGAATCATCCTTCTTCAACGAAAATCGCTGCCCTGTGTGCTGCAAATAAAATCACTCCTTCCTAGTGTAAGGCACAGCCTTGTGAAGGAGGAATCTTGCCAAATGTCCAAGCGCCCAAGTCTGATATGATAATGGTATCAAGCGCCCAGCTCATAGCATGAAATCAATTTGTCTAAAACACCTGCAGTTGCAATCTGGTTTTTGTCTTCAAGCTGATATTCGTTCCACCCAAACTAAACAATTCTTCAATAAATCGAGCTTCTAAAACTGAGAATAATCTTTTAAAAATTTGCAAATTGAATTTCTCCAATGAAGTAATCTCCTCAAAATCTGTAAATTATCTTCTTCAATATCAACTTCTATAAGCTTCCCAAAATTTGGTCAAGAGACCATTAAATTTTGGCAATATATCAAACTAACAAACCTGTAGAAATAATCTTTCCTCTTCAATTAGAAATGCAACAATACATCAGCTGTTGCTCTTCAGTGAAATTATGATTGCAACAATAAACCAGCTGCTGCAATAAGATGATGCAATAATAAACCAACTATCACATCAATTTAGAACTCCTGTCAGAAGGGCAATAATACATCAACTATTGCACCTGTCAAAATCTCCAATACAGCACCTGTAGAAACCCTGGATGGATTCCTCAACACTTCTAAGTAGGGTTGATCTTTCACAACCGAACCTGGTACTCTAGAGTCTTCAAACCCTCGAGTAAGCAAAACATTCAAAGTTTGTTACCAAACTGGTAATGAGAAATGAAATTCAAGTCAAGCATGTCCAAATGCTAAGTCAACAACTCCTTATAAAGATTTCGCAATGATTTCCAGGAAGCTTCTAGAAATATTATTATTTTAATATCCAAAGTGACTTTATAATATATTATTTTATTTAATCACTCTTATTAAATTAATTAAATATAAAGTCATCCCTTTTGATATTAATTTATTGGAATAACTTGATAAATAATTAATTTAATACTTTTAATTAAAATAACCAATTAAGCTATCATTTTGATAAATTATTAATTTGGACAACTTAAACAATTAATTTAATTAAATCATGATACCTCCAATTTGGGGACATCACATTAATGGCCAATTTTTGGCATCTTTCCATCCATCGGAAACAATTGACACCCCTGTTTTTTTCCATGAATTTCTAATGGGAGCCAATGCATTGTTTATGCCTTTTACCTCCTTTGCTAGTAAGGTGGTATGCACCTTCTCATAACTTGGCCTTGTGTACCCTTTGTGGACACTCACTTGCCTTTCTCAACTTATCCTGCCTATATGGTGATCGAACAACATTAAATGTCAAACCGTTTGCATATGAACATCTTGCAACGACTTGATTTGCAACCTCTCTAGCTTCAAGCTTAAATGCTCTTTCTAATGGCCCCTTGCTTCTATTCACACTAATAGGTTCTTCTTCAATTCTACCCAAAAATGGGTGACTCTCTATTACAACATCAAGAATGTCACTATGTGATGGAGGAGGGGGCCTCTTTGATCCCCTTCCTCTTCCTACCATCAAAGGATGGTTTGAGGCATGACCAAGTCTTGCATCTGCTTCCTCTTGCTCTCTAATATATTCTACTATTTTTTGAAGTAGTAACTTCTTACCATCTTCTCCTGAACATATTGTGATTCCTTGTTTAGGAATGGCACATAAGTGGGGATTCGTACGACTGTATGAGCTAGTATATTGAACTTTGCAATGACTGCATATCCAAACAAGTGTTCCTCCCCTTTAACTTGTTGTACCATTTGTACATATTTCCATAAAGGTGAATTTGGGTCGGTTCTAAAGGTGGGTGGAGCAATAGAACTAGAATTGGTTGCCATTATATTTGCTACAAAAAATTCAAAAAATAGTTATTGAATATTGAACAATAAATGTTAAAAAAAATATTAAACAATAACTATAAACATTCAATGTTTAATTTATTACTAAAAATTACAATTAATAAACGTTTAATATGTAATTACTAATTAATATAATTACAATTTATATTTATAATTTTAATTTTAAATTATTGATTATTATTTATTAAAATAAGAAATAGCAACATAAATAAATTTTATCATTAAATACACAAAATAATAATTAGATTTATATTTATTATTTTAAGATTTTAAAGTTTAAAGTTTAAAATTGAATTAAATCAAAATATTAAAATAAATTTAAATTTAAATTATTTATATATAATAAAATTATAAATGTAAAATATTTAATAATAAATAATAAATATTTGTTAATACTAAATAAATAAAATATGTATGAAATAAAATAAATATAAATTAAATGTTAAATTGTATATGTAATGCAATATAATAATAATATTATTATTAAGACTAAAAATGGAAAATCTAACATAAATTATAAATTTAAACTTGTGTATTACTATACTATATTATAAATTTATATTTTATAAAAACAATATTATTAAATATTATATTATCATATAAATTATAAAACAATATTAAAATAAAAAACCCAAAACTATTACTAAACTATAAAATTAAACTCAACATTAGAGTTTAGAGGAAGTGAGAAAAATACTAGGAAAATGGCGGAAAATCTCGTGTAAAATCTCTTAAACAGTTGGTGCATTTTCCCTGAATGGCGTGTGTTTTTCTGAAGGCTGTTTCTCCTTGTGCGACCATGCACTAAAACTTGCATCTTTGTTTTGAATGGTGGACGAATGTTTTTTTGCTACCTGTGCGCGCCCTTTCTCCTCCTGAAAGTCGCGTGAAACGGTGAAACAACAAGCAAAATGACCAAGCAAAATGAGTAGTGAAAAAATAATGAAAATACGTTAGGGTTTTTTGCTTTGACCATTCTGAAATGGTAAAAAGTTTTGGGAAACTGTGCCGGAATCGGATTGAAAACGCCACGTCATGCTAAAAATGGCAGGATTCGAGAAAAAATTGTTGAAACGTTTTTTGGTCAAAAAAGTAGAACCATGGCTGCATCCACAGGGTTTCCAAGCTGTATCTGTATCCGTCACTTACTTGTACTTGGAATTGGCCTTCAAACCTACCGATTCGGTAACTTAGGGAAAAAGCTATAAGAGGAGGCATGGGGTAGCTCATTGGATTATGCTAAATATGATAATGTTGTGTTGTCGGATTGGAGCTTGAGAGTTCTTTCCTAAATCTTCAGAGGACGAAAACCCTCTCTAGGTTTGCTTGTTTCGGATTTGAAAGATAGTCCCTAGTTGGTTGGGTGTGATTGCATTCAGTAATCACCATGGAGCTTACAAGTAGAGTAATCAAATTTTGGTTTGATTGTTTTAATGTTTTCTAGATGCATGTTTGTTGTGTTTATCCTATTTTGTAGAGTTTTGGAGTGATTGGAGGAAATTTTTCAAAGTTGCTTCTTGCTATTCATGCCTATATCCTACACCTAGGCCATACCATGTTTGTGAGCAGTTGAATGAAATATTGCAAACCTGATTCTGGGTGTTGGACCAATCTTTTTCTCCACCTTGGGTGACCCTATGCTCCAATTAGTAGGATTTTTGAGTGAGTCTTAGATTTTCTAGAGGGGATTGCCTCTCTTGCTGGCCATACATCTTGCCCCTAGGGGAACGTGAGGGTGAAGGGAGCTTTCGTTTTCTTCTTGCTGCTGTTTGGGAGTTGTTTGGTGGTGATCATCCCACTATTTGCATTGATATCCTTTTGGGAAGTTGCTTGCAGTTTGGGGGTGATGTTCTTGGGAGTTGTGCCATGATTATGCTTGCTGTCCAGGGTGTTTCAGACTTAATGTAGCAAATCAGACCTATAGCAGCAGTGTTTTTCAGACTTCCAAGTGGTGTTGTTGAGCGTGGGAGCATTCTTGGATGATTGGGGAAAGACTTTGGGAGAAGTGCCAACTTGTAGCTTGCTGGTTGGTGAAGTTTCAGATCTGTTAACAGCGTTCTCTGAGTGTTGTAGACCTGTTGCAACTCATTTTCTGAGTTAGACCAAACCTCTACTTGCTTCCACTTTCAGGTATTCAGGTGATGTTTTCATTGGGGTTTCATTTCCAGTGGGCTGATTGTATTTGGGAAGTTATCTTATTTTCTAACTCATTGTAGCTGGTTGTAATTGTTGATATCTTTATATTGAACTCATTGTGATGCTGACTTGGTAGTACCATTCAATGAATTGCTCTTCTTTGGTTTTCATTGCTAACCCCCTTGAATAAGTGACATTCCCACTGAATAAGCGGATGATCTCTTTCAGTTTCATTGTAATTCTCATTGAATAAGTGGATGAACTTTCCTTGCTTTCATGTTATGCCCACTGAATAAGTAGATGTTTACTTTCATGTTGAGCTATGCATCCCATTGCATAAGTGGTTTTGGACGGTTAGTCGCTTGATGCTTTTATTACTTGCAATTTGTAATTCCCACTGAATAAGTAGATGTTTCCTACGTTTGAAGATTTCATACTCATCCCACTGAACAAGTCGTTCATTCAATAGCTTTGCATTGTAACCTTACCACTGTATGCTCTCGTCTTGCCCGCATCGGGATCTAGGTGATCAGAAAGTGGAAGGGAGTTTACTTAAGTTGATTATCATTGTTATATTTGCTAGCGTTAACCAAGTTGCAAATTTGAAAAAAATTAAGGGCGGGTTATTACAGTTGATTGAGTATTTACAAGAAAATGTAATTGATATTATCAATTGCATTGTGAGGCAATTGAAGATAAACTATTTATTGCTGTATAGATGAAATTTGCTGATTTTGAAGGGTTTCTAGGTACTGTTGCTATCGTGCCTAGGTTACCTATTCACCCTACATGTACCAGTAATAATATGATTTGTTATTGTTTCACAGGGTCAGATTTGCTGATTTCTAGTCATTATTATTGCTGATTGTAAGATTCTTATAAGTTATTGCTATTGTTGTACTGTACTGTATCACTTGTGGGGGGAATATTTTTGTTTGATAGTTGTTGCAATATAAAAACCCCTCTAGTCTTAAACAATATTTTTCTTGTTTGTTTCAGTTTGACATATTGGCATTTTGTCAAACTGGTTGCATGTTACTGTTCTGAGAGTTGCATAGGTTTGATGGTTTGCAATTTACATATATTGAACTCAGAAAAAGACATTAACATCTATTGCATTATTCAGTATAAACTTCATACATTGCACAGTTCAGTTTATGAATTCTTTCAATAAAACATAATGAAATATGCAATTATTACAACAGTCTTTCTGAGCAGTAGTAGTAATAATTATGCTTACATTCATGAATACCTTAGACTAACTATAGAGTACCAGTATAAGGCAATGAGCATGCCCGAAATCCTTGTGAGAAACCCACGACTCCCTTTTTCTGCTGTCCACCAATCTGTACACCACTCCTTGAAGCTGCAGACTTGAGCATAGACCCCCTGTGTGGCCTCCTTCACTTCTAGCACCCTCACATGACCTCCCTAAGTTGCTGTGATTGGTATTGCAGGTGTATTATTGATGTTTTTCACTCCCATGACCAGCCAAAATAACATGTAACTCCCCTTTAGCACGGCTACAAGAGTAATTTGCTGCTATAGGAGTATACACAACCCCTACGTCTCTGTTTGAACACACAACAATGACTTCAACTGGAATCATCTCCCTCAAACTCACTGCTGCGACTAGGTTGGGCTATAAATAAGTCTAAATGAAAATACATAAGCTCCCAATGTTATCACCTATTAATGTAGACGCCTTCCACTGAGTATGACTTTTGAATGTGCAGAGATGAATATCCCAAACACCCACTGAATATGCACAATGGTTACCCTTAACCTTCACACCTAGGCTGATGTATGAAGTCACAATAACCACACAACAATACAAAATGCCATGACCTGCCTTGGAACCCTTGAGTATGGCGACTAATTGATTTTGCAATGACCTCCAAGTATAAGAATAAATTAAACCTTCAATATGCTAGAATTTGTAAATCTTTTACCTCCAAATTTGTCTATGTAGGAGACTCACAAATTTTCCATTATCGCACAGCTGAAAGACCTGAATGATCTTTCCCTCAAACCAGCTAAGGTGGAATCGTTTCACTACCGAAACTAGTTGCCCTAGGTTTTCTACTCTCCAAAGCCATGAACTCCGAAAAGCTCTTCAAAATGTGAATTAGAGAAAAATAACCAAGCATAGTACAAATGAGCTCCAAAATCACTTGCCTTTTTTCCGCTCAATAAAATAAATAAAGTGACTTTATAAAGTTACTTCTTAAATATTTCCCAAAGTCACTTTATAACACCCTTTTAATTAATCATTTAACATTACCTTTTAATTGCACTTTTTCCCGCCAGGTAACATTAAATAATTAAATAAATTAATTCCCTTTTCCCGACTATAGACTACGGGAACTAAATAGGCTAATAAGTCAATCTGGGTGATCATTGAGAAGGGGACATTACATGCAAAGCCTTTTTCTAGCTGTAACATGTCCAAAGTTTACCCTATTGATTTCACCTAAGTTTTAACTCAAAATGTGAAAAGATCAAGTTCACAAATACATAGAAATAAAATTAACATATTGCACATTTGCAATAATCCCATTGCAAAATACATTGCATTAATAAAATAACACTACATAATCCCAAGAAATGAATTCATCTTTCATATACATTTACAAATAGATTCAAGATCATAATTACAAATCATAGCTTACAAGAGCTTAATGGTATAGGAACATATTGGTCAAGTTGTCCACAATTGGAATGCATATCTTCATCTTCTATTTCACACAAGTCTCGGCTTCCAACTGCATGAGGGAGAGTGTCACCCAAGTGCTTTTCCACCAACCACGGATTTAATGTGGTCCCTTGCACATCTTCCTAGCCAGTAAGATGGCCCTACCCTTCAACAAAGAGATTGGTATGGAAACCCTCTGATATAATGCCTACCCAAGCATGGTGTTGTGTCCTACATAACTAGTCTTGCCATACATTGGATACCCACCTAACATGTATGACACTCCCTACTAGCTATGCAATCCTGGCTCATAGTGAACCGACAAAGTGTACGGAGTGGTGTCTACACTTACTTTGGCCAAAGATTTATTATATATAATAAATATAAACGCTCAGTACTTTGAGCAGTGTCTTATGTTCACCCACCCCCTTGCTCGACTTGGAAACTCTATTGACCATAAATAGCTCTTTACTAGGTTTGTCCTCAATATGATACAACAAAATTCCATTCCAAAAAGTGATGTTACACTTTGTTGATCTAACTGACCAAATAGGTTAATCCCAACCTCTGGTTTATCCTTACCCAAGGAATAAACTGGTTTATCCTAACCCAAGGAATAAACTAACTTCCTACTTTCAAGGAAATATGAGTAACCGAGAACTTAAGTTCTCCTCTCAAGATATACTACCAACATAGGTCTAAATAACATCATATCCTAACAATGATGACATAATACATCTAACATGATAATATTCCCTTTGCATTACTAACATCTAACTAGGTATTATATATATACCTTCTAGATGGTTTCACATAATTACATCATACAATCATGACAATGAAAATAGCTATATATATGTATCATACTAATAAGATACCTCAACTCTTACATCCAATCTAGCTATATGCACAAGCTTGATTCAACAACTATGATAAACCAACAATAATTTGCACAAGCACTCGCAATCAATAGCAAAAACATAGATTCAAAATAGAAAAGTGTAATGGATAAGAATAACTAAGCATGCCTGGAAAATATAGCTCCCACGAAGAATTTGCTACTCTAGATCAATGCCAAAACTCAGCTTGCTGCCTTCTTCAACACAACCTATCTCCAATCTATCTAATCAATCTACTCTCACTCACAATAATATTGCTCCTCTAACTCACAAAGAATTACTCTCAACCTCACACAATGCTCTCACAAAATTACCTCAGCAAAAAGACAACAAATGGACAACAATAGTGATCACCAAATGAACAACAAATGAGCACAATGAACAGCTATGATGAACCCAGAAAAACTGAATAGTCAAAGAAGAACCCATTGACCCCTATTTAAAATCTAAAAGATAGCTATGAAATTCACCACCTTTCCTTCCCTTTGATCTGCTATGCATCACTCAGCAAATTTCTCCCTTTCCATAGCGCACATAGCGCAACATCTTTCCCTGTTTGTTGCATAAGCTGAGTCGTGGGATTTCTCAGCCAACATATGTTTAAAATACTTAGTCAAAGCTTGTTGTGCGTGGGCTTTGCATTGTCCAATTCAATCTCTCAACCTACTGTGGCTTCTTGCCACCTTTTTAGCTTGCTTAAGGCGCCTAAAGTGGAGCTCATGGTTCGCCAACAGTCATGATCAAATGCAGTTCAAAACAGATACAATCTTCATATTCGCCACCTTGGGTATCATGTGGCAATTTGACTCTATCTACTGCTTGGTCGCTGCCTTTCGCGTGGCATTATATGCATGTTAATTCTTAGCAACTACTTGCTTATCCATTGTGGTAACATTAATTCTTATGTCACCTCAACTCATGCATGAGACTTCAGCCTTTAAACATTCGTTATTGATTGCATTATATATGCGAGTGGCATATAACATTACACATTCACACACACACACACACATTATATATATGTATTATATATATTAATATATATATCAAATACATATATATATTACTATATAATATATTATACATATATGTCATGCCCAAAATTAAAATTTTTGCTTCATTAAAGCATTTTGTAAAAGTGGTTAAACTCTCGTAAAATTTCGTAAAAAAGTTAAAATTTTCTTAAAATATAAATTTTCTATTTTTCAAAATTTCTAAAAATAGATATGATTTAGGATTTTTTGGGTTTGTTGTCAAACAAATGCTGGCAAAATTTTCTAAAAATAGAAAAATTCTATTTTTAGAAAATGTCTAAAAATAGAATCTTTGCATGGAGGGCTCAAACTGATTTTGATTGGTTTAAAATACTTCCTTATCAGCCTGGTCCAGTCAAAATTGTCAAAAGGTCAGTTTTTCTCTGGTGGGTCTATTCAGTGTTTTTAGAAGTAAAAATAGGAGCTTTGAGGTCATCAATGGAGGAAGGTCAACTGCCAGGTGTCAGTTACAAGGTCTCAAATGCTGTATAGATCGATCAATGGAGAAAGATGCATGAGAAATAGTGAATGGAGGAGGGAAATCTAAAAATAGCGAAATTTGTGAAAAGTATTCCAACACTGGGAAACTCAGGCGCCTTTTTTCAAGGAGGGCGCTTGGTTTTCAAGGCCTTAGTCAATTTTCAGCTTTCGACAACAGTGAACGTAGTCAACGAAGGTGGTGAACGAAAAAGAGAAAAAATTGAAGATTTCAAAAAATAAACTAAGTCTGGGATGTCTAGGTGCCTTTTTTCAAGGGAGGCACTTGGCATTTCAGTTTTTCACGTTTTTCAAAAAACGTGCAATTTGACCCACTAGCCCAATTCAGATCCAGTCCAATGCAGTCAAAAGCAGTTTTTTAGGGTTTGAAAAGCTGGAGGTCATCTCAGATATGTTTAGGCTCTTCAATGAATCCATCATCCAGTTCAGAAGATCTGTCGGACGATGAGAATTGTAGATCAAATAGAGGCATTTTGTGCAAAATGGAAAAACGAGAAAGAAATTTGAAAATCTTCAAAATAAAACTAAGTTTGGGGAGGTTAGACACCTTTTTTCAAGGAGGGTGCCCAAGTCTTCAACACTTGGAATTTTTTTTGCATTTTTTGGAAAATGTTAAAACTTCTTCATCAGCCTAGTTCCGACTTTCGAAAAATTAGTCAGATGCAGTAATAGAGGCTGGCGAAGGGTACCATTGAACTCAGATTTGATCAGGCTTACCAAATTGACTGACTTTAGTCTCATTTGTTCATAGATTGGTGAAAAATGATGCTTGAACAGGGGTTACCAGATTCCAGAGACACGCAAACCAAAAAAGTTGAAAACTTCCAAAAATAAATTAAGTTTGGAAGACTTGGGCGCCTTTTTTCAAGGAGGGTGCCTAACATCCCAACACTTAGAATATTTTTCACCTAGAATATTTTTCACCTTGTTTGTGTTTTCTTCAACTCAACTTCCATATGCAGTTTTCGGGTGTACAATCACGATCAAACGTTGTTAGATGCTAAAACGAAACTGAGGATCACTTCAACAGGGGTCAAAGATGAGATTTCCATGGTCAAACAAAGATTATCAATTGACAATGCCAGTTTGTCGGATCGCCAAAGACAAAAGTAGGCTCCGACGGAAACTCGAAAGGAAAAAATTGAAAATCACTAACTTTTTTCTATCTCTGGCAAAGTTAGGCGCCTTTTTAAGGAGGGCGCCTAGTTGTCCATGCCTTGGCAAATTTTTTCAATTTTTCATCATGCATTTTTTAAAAACGTCCTCATATGCATGCACTTTTTTAGCTATAAAAGAGGAATTCAATGTTTGATACAAACAAAGTCAAATTTTTGATGCAAACGAAGTCAAATATTTTTGCATGGACTCCAAAATTTTAGGGTTTTTGCATGAAAGTGCTTTTTATCTCCAAACCTTATTTAAGAAAGCTTTGAGCATTCATTCTTCATAATTTGCAGGATAGCTTTCAAAGGAAGAAACATAAAATTTTCTTCTTATCATGATTTGTAGGCTCAAATGAAGTAATTTTTCAGTGTTCTTCATAGATTCGAGATTGGGAAGCACAGAGGCACGCTTTTGCATGGTCTTTTTTTCTAGGGCATCATGTTTTAGAAACAGGTGGTCAAAATTTTCAAGTTTCATTGATCTAGGTCTACTTGTTTTTCACCTCTTGAAGATTGGAAAATTTTAAAATTTTGCATGTCGACCCCTATTTTTTAGGAAATCGCGCATGTTCAGGAAATCCTTAATTTTTTCAAAATCTGACAATCTGGGTCTCTTTAGAACGAGATTGTTTAGAAAACCTAGACCTCCGTTTTTTCAGCCCTATTTTTTAGGAAATTTGTTATTTTTAGTAGATTGTCTGAACATAGGCGTATTCATAGTCAAAAGTCAATTTTTTCGACATGCAATACTCTCCAACATAATCAGTACCAAATTAGTGTTGCTCCACGGTTTCTTGAGAACATTCTAAAGCGATTTGCATCATGTGCTTCTAGTGTTTGATTTGCGTGCTTTGAGAGACATGGGAAACATTGCAGTCAAGAATCTTGATCGTTCTGGGTTGCTTGCAGCAAGTTTTATTCCCATCTTCGTATAGAGCCTTGAATTCATAATTGCTTGTGTCAAGCATTACAATCCAACTTCACGAAAAATCATATCAACAGATGGGCGTATTGTTTGTAGCCTTAGGCTAGAAGATATTGAGAAATGTTTTGCAATACCACCGTGGACAAAAAATTTCATCGTATCTATTGAAGAATGTGAAAAGGTGTGGTATGCGCAAAAGGACAAGTGCCAGACAAGAATGGCTCAGAAGTGGTTGAAAGAGAAGCATAATACTTTGCCAAGGAATATTGGGCGTGTTGAGTTTAAGGAGGAATTTGCAGTCATGTTTACTTTGCTCAATCGAGTCACAGGAAAGCAAAAGAAAATAAATTTTAGGCTTGGATGTTTTACGTCATTTCCAAGATTGTTGATAGAGCAGAACACTATGAATGGCCAACATTGATTAGTGATTGTCTCCACATCAGATGACAGAGTTATTCAAAGCCCATGAATTTCACATGATATCTTACCTCGTGTATCTAATGGCCTTTCAAGGCAAGTTTAGAGGTTTGAATGTCATTGGAACTTCGGGTGTTCAACATGTGTATGATCATTTCCTGCAATTAATGTTTTTAGAATCTGAGCAACATTACCAGTGGGTGAATGATCTATTCCTGATGCATACGATGCGAGATCTTGATAATGAGTTGCATATGCGGATTTCAGTAGATGCTAGATTAACAATGGTGGATTGGGCTGATTGGTTTATCCAATTTCCCATGTTCTCCTACATAAGGGTATATGGCTTCTCAGGTGATCCAATCATGTTACCGAGATATCCAATGGATGAGGAAGTGTTCAAGGAATTTCTAAGGCAAGTGCATGAAGTTCACACATTTTTGTGTAACAGGTGCAAGATGGCATTTGGTTTCCTGTTTGAGATGGGCATATACAGATGTAGTTCGACAGCTGATACCAAGTTGATGAGTGATGAAATGTCAAAGTTTGGCCTCAAGCTTTTCAAGGCAAGATGTTCATATGATCCTTGGGGTTTCTTTGCTGCTCGTCTTGGTTAGAATCATGCACATAAACCTACAGTTGAAGATTTTTGGGTTAATTGTGAAGATGAGTTTGAAGTGCACAAGCGCAACTACGCTAGACTTACTCTTCGACAGATGGTTGATTTCTTATTAGAGGATGTGGAGGGTTTGTCAGATGATGATGGGGAAGTCCTACTTCCCATGTATGCTCGAGATCAGGTTGATTAGCGGCCGCTTCAACAGTTTGATTGGTTCGCCAAAGAGAGCACCTCAATTGAGTAAAGAACGAGCCAAATTGTCAAGAACAGTAGAATATTCTTGAGTAGTAAAAAGGCACGAAAGGTAGCTGTGTGATTGAAAATATGTGCGTATTAAAATGAAATAAATACTATTCAAGCACACCAATGAAACTTTAAGTCAAAGGAAAACTGATTAAACAAAGTAAAGCAAACTCTCAATGCAGCAGCTCCTCTGAAGACGTCCCATTGTCCTCTATCTCCAGTATTTTTGCTAAAGCTCTCCGATTTGTATGCTAAGCTCCACAAAATGACTACTAAAGAATGAGATTTAAAAATAAATGCATATTATACTAAGAATGCAATATTTTGAAGGTTGATAATGGAGGAATGTTGGTTGCTCAATTCTGCAGCATAACAATGCAATGATGAAGAATGATGGAGATGGATTGAAAGATTGAGGAATGATTTTGGCAGAATGCGGATGTCTGAAGAAGATCCGATGCAAATGGCCTGCGAAAGGTTTG